>JAPQWV010001198.1:0-109379 GCA_027422505.1 Craterostigma plantagineum | reverse complement strand
CAACATTTGTTTTGTTTAAACTGCAGAGTCCGTGAAAGACAAGATAAGGCGAAGCTTATCAGAAAGTCTTCTCAAGATTCAGTGGATGGATAGCCAAAGTGTGACCATGAGAGTGGTATGTGCATGTGTTGTCGTCCTCTTACATGCGCTACAAAACAAGTTCGGACAGATCACAGAGATAACATATGGCCAATTTGACTCAACAGTGTCTCTCTGTCATATGCCATTCAATTCCCATTTTTTCCATTACAACATAGGGGAGTAATCAAGCACAGCTAGGGAAATGCTGCACAATACACTTATGGCGCCAATTTTCATCATCCTCTTCCTTTTCTTGAGCCACATCGGAGACGCAAATTCACGTTGCAAGAGCTTCAACGAGCTGAAGAACACAGAGGACAGCTACCTCAATTGGGTGAGGAAAATGGGCAACAGAGACAAGTCTCTGTTCATGGAGGCCAAGAACAAGTTTGAGCCATGCAAAACAATCAAAGTCAACAAGAATCCTAAGCTCGGAGACTTTGTCACGCTTAAGAAGGCCATAAGCTCCATCCCACTTTTCAATCCTTGCCGAGTAGTTATTTCCGTTGGTCCTGGGACTTACAGGTTAGTAGCGCATGCGTTCATTTGCTTCTTCGTCCCTGTAAGAGAATGTAATAGCTAATTGACTGTAGTGTAATAGAGAAAAAGATTGAAATACCTGCGACGATGGCTTACATAACGCTGGAAGGTTCCGCCGCAAAAAAGAAGACCATAATCAGATGGGACGACACGGCCGATCGAATCTCATCCAACGGTCAGCCTTTGGGCACTTACGGCTCGGCGGCGTTTGCCGTCGACGCTCCATACTTCGTCGCCAAGAACATCACTTTCAAGGTCTTTCCCCCAATTCTATGTCGTTAAAACTGAGAAGAACAGTTCCTAATAATTTTGTCTACCGTCGGTCCACAGAACAAAGCACCGGCCCCACACGCCGGAGCCGCCGGAAACAGGCGGTGGCACTCCGAATCTCCGGCGACATGGCGGCGTTCGTGGACTGCAAGTTCGTCGGAGCACAAGACACGCTCTACGACCACAGGGGAAGGCACTACTTCAAGAACTGCCACGTACAGGGGTCGGTGGACTTCATCTTCGGCGACGGACTTTCGCTCTACGACGGCTGCCACCTCCACGCCATGGCGGCGGCGTACGGCGCGCTGACGGCGCAGAAGAGGGAGAGCATGCTCGACGAGTCGGGGTTTTCGTTCGTCAACTGTAGGGTCACGGGCTCGGGCCCTCTCTACTTGGGCCGGGCTTGGGGAACGTTTTCCAGGGTGGTGTTTGCGTATACTTACATGGATAAGATTATTGCGCCGACGGGTTGGTATAACTGGGGAGACAAGCAAAGGGAAATGTAAGTTGGAAAAATAGCTCATTTTCCGACCGTTTTTTTGAGATGTAAAGGAGTTCTCTTTTTTGTTTGTTTGGGCAGGACGGTGTTTTACGGGCAGTTCAAGTGTTCGGGCCCAGGGGCAGATTACGGCGGCAGAGTGTCGTGGGCGAGGGAGCTCACGGCGGCGGAGGCGGAGCCTTTTATGTCGCTTAGCTTCATAGATGGTCATCAATGGCTTACATACTTGTAATATTTTATTGTTCTTTTATTCAAGAATTGCGAGAATAGTTATTTTCCGGGTATTATTTGGGCTTAGCCCTTTATGAGGCCCAATCCAAGATCATGAAATGACTCATCCTTTATATTTTTTTTCTTAGTACGATATATTATTATGGGGCCCGTCACACTACTCTAAGTCACCTACTTTTGAACCACATAGAAATCATCTATCCCACAACCATGTCCCCCTTTATGTCCCAAAATGATCAGATCCGTTAAAATAAAATCCGACGTTTCACAAAATTTCTTTTTTATTTATTAATTATTTTAATCTATAGTCTACCAAATCATAAAATCGTCGTTATTTCATGAAATTTATATGATAAAAATAAATAAACACATCCAATTTATTCCTTGTTTTATGATGATCGATTTGATATCCAGATAATATATTTTCGATAATTATAAAATTTAATTTTAAGGGAGTGGGACATAAAATGGGACACGGATTATGGGACAGAAGATTTCAACCGCTTTTAGGGCTCGTTTGATATCCTTGTTTATGAATTACATGGGTATAAGTTATTATGTATGGCGATACAAGGTGTTGATATTGCATTTTAACATGTTTGATATGTGTGTATTAATTATTTGTGTAATGATAAATTGTGTTTGATAGATGTCTTTGAGGTGTGTATATGTGTATATGAATTAGTGATCCACACCTCATAACAATCTTAGAGGTGGATATGCATTACACGCCCTTGACGTGTATAGTCATACGAGGCATGTATGGTTATACATAGATATCAAACATGAGATAACTTATTCATAGACACCTAGAGGTGTCAAATGGGCCGGCCCGCCCCGTCTCAACCCGCCATTAAACGGGGCGGGGCGGGCCAGCCCGCCAACATAACGGGCTACTAAACTACTAGCCCGCCCCGCCGGGCCAGCCCGCTATATTTTTTTAATTTTTTTTCTAAATTTTTGTGTTTTTTTTGCAAATAATACTTAAATTAATAATATTTTTGGAATAATTAACGAATAAATCATCTACAAATTAAGTTCTTTACTAAATTAATTATAATTAATCACTAATAAATATTATTTATTTAGCATTAAAAATGTTTATAATATATATAAATAATACATAAATAAATAATAAAAATTACTATCGGGTCAGCCCGCCCCAACCTGCCCCGACCCGCCAGCCCGCAACCCAAACGGGCTGGCCCGTTTCGGCCCGCCTTTAAACGGGCCGGAAATTGGTTGGCCCAACTCACCTATTTTTCATGGCGGGGCGCGGCCCGTTTTGACACCTTTATACACACCCCATACCAACGTATCAAACGACCCGTTCAGAATTACAAACGTATAAGATATATGTTATATAGGAAACAAACTGAATTTTCAAGAAATAAAAAGATATGGACAAAGGGGTATCCTAATACTCGTACTTAAAGATATGTTAAGGTACATTTATCAAAGTACAAAAATACTGAGTCTTTGAATGGCTTATTTAATGTAATAACTGTTCGTAAAATTTGTATGTAGAGAAGGTTCGTTATTGACTTGGGATTCTTGGAAATAGGAACTGCTTGGAAAAGAATAATATATCATCGGGGAATGGGGAAGTAATCACGTGGGTGGTGGAGCGGCAATCATACGATGACCATATTATATTGTCTTCAAATATGTGTGTATTTGTGCGTGTCTTAAATTACTATTCGTAATCGGTCTTTAAATCTTTCTTAATCCACTAGTGCAGTAAAGCACATGGGCGACTGTTGTTATAGCACATGGGCGACGGTTTAGAGCTCCGTCGCCCATCTTCAGCATTTTGGGCGACGGTTGTCTAACTGTCACCCACGAACAGCGCGTGGGCGACGGCTTCTTAGAGAGAATCCATCGCCCATGTTTTTTTTTTGAAAACGTATGGGCGACGCACTCTTGGCCAGAATGCGTCGCCTATGAGCTTCGTTTTTTAATATATGGCGCATGGGCTACGGCTTCTTGGCCAGAGTGCGTCTGCCGTCGCCCATGATCAATTTTTTTTAATATTATTTTAAATTAATCATCTCCTAACAATCAATCGCAAATCAACCAAAACATTATCAATCAAATCCACCAAATTATTATCCAATAAATATTGTCAACAATAACTAATAAGCATCCAACATTAAATATCTATCATAATAATATAAACACTAACATATATTTAACGCCATAGTCTAACCTACGTCAAAGAGTTCATAAAATACTCCGCCCACAATTCCCATACTTCGTTGATCTCTTCGACGCCGTAAGCGGAGCGGTCTAGTATCTAAAACATTAAACGAGAGGATAATATTAAAACATACTTTATAAACATATATATTAACGTGATGGTTTAAAGTAATATCGTTGGCAAGTTCGTCGTATCATCTCTGCCGATACGATTGCAGATAATATCGTACATGTACCTCATGGCGTAAAAGCCACATAACTCACTCACGGTCGGTTGTCGTGGGCACTAGTTTAGAAAGAATTTCATTTAATTCAATATCGAATGGTAATAATTTAATCCAAATAAACTTTGAAATGCAAACCTTGCATCTCTTCCAAGTAACCTTCGATTTCCTATTAGGATTTCCAACTGCGCCCAACAGCGATGCGTCAAAATTGCCCTGAAACTCGAAAGTAGGTAAAATTAAATAATTTTATAATATAGATTTATTAATATATGAACTTTATTGTATAAAAAAACTTGCGCATCTATTCGAGGACGAACTCTTATCTTCCTTACGCTGATGGGCGGTGCGAGCAAATCGATACATACACCGCGTTCGAAGGAAAATCAATGACCAATAGAATCCAATGGTTACTAAAATAAATGAAACGAAATGATTATTTATAACATAAGCTATGATTTAAGAAAATATATATTATTTTCTTACCCGTCACAGTATCAGCAAGGAAATCAATCTCGCTATTTGCTGTCTCATCATGTTCCATAGCCGCCCGACTAGGGTTGCAACACTTGAAGTTCTCAGACTCGTTATGAAGATACCTAAGAATATGACTACTCAACAAAATGTAAAAAAGCAAAAAATAAAACTTGTAATGATTTATTGTTTCAACAAAATATTAAGTAATACCTCATAAAAAGTTGAATAAGTGAGGAATCCACACTCACGAGCTTGAACAGATCGACGAAGTCATTATTGTCCATGTACACCAAAGCGTCTTCGTTATTTGGATTGTAATAGACGTCTCTCATACTGAATGAGAGGGAAGCTGACATACGTCGATCGTCGCGTGAGGCAAGGTATTCGAAGAGCTGACAAAACTGAAGCCCAAACTATTCACCATCCTCTGATAGAGGCGTGCGATGTCGTCATCTTGATGAATAGACACATTTGGCACTTTAGCTAGCGACTTTCCTTTCGCTGGCGACTTTCCTTTCTGTGTTTACAAGTACAACACGTTACTAGACATTATTAGCCGAAAATCAATAAATAGTACTTTATTACCGCATTATTCGAACTTATTAACACTCTTGGCCACTGAATATAGCTGCCTAGTGCATTTCCAAGAGTTATCAGATGCATAGTCGGTACAGGCAGTTGGACCTCGCCGAGAACGACGGTATCAACGGAGATAACAACGTTGTCTGTCGTAACAGATGTTCCATGTATTTGGACATCCCTCAGCGACGGTGCCAAGACCGACAACCTCTAATATCCCTACGATTGCTAACATCAATCGAACCCTAGGATACTATATGATTTTAAACCAATAAATTGTTAATGTTACTAAGACATTAAGACGTTGCACATCAAACATAATTAAGAATAAATGCATACCGTCACATTCACCGACAACGGAAATGGATCTAAGGTTTCGCCACCTGAACCTCGAGAGCTCGGTATCTGGTTGGGAGGGTCCAACCCAACATTGCCGCAGGCCACTTCGTCTTGTTCCCTGTTGGGCACTGAAAGGCGCATTTGAGCGAACATGGCTCTTATCTCTGACCTCATCTCCTCCCGCATCTCGTCCCTAAACTCGGCCCTCATCTCATCCCGCATCTCGGCCCTCAACTGCTCCCTCAACTGCTCCCTCAACTCGGCCCTCAACTCGACCCCTATTTGTTCCATGGAAATCTGACTCGAAGAGGGCCTCAATCGCTCGGATGGGTTGCCGAACACGCTCCGTATCGTCTCATCCTTCCCACATCCTCTAGGTCGCCCGCTATGATCGGGCTTTCCATGAATTCTCGACAACGCATCTTTGTACCTAACCGGGACAAATTCTCCTCGCGCTTCTTCGGCGTGCACCTCTATCTGTCAAATACGAGTTATTGTAAGTAAGATATATATATATATTGTGTGAGATACTTTTATAAAGTAATATACTTACCAATCTCTCAGCCAGCCCCGATTCGCTGGGTGGTCAAGGTGATACTGACCATCTTTTCCTTTGCTCATTCGACTACGAAAATAATCCTAGTTCTATTATTTCCTTGGAGGATAGATTCGGATATTTCCCTGTCTTCGGGGGGCATGTGCGTTAGCGGGTCCTCGTCAACCCATTTGGGTCGCCGACCAAGATACCCCACCGTGCCAAGATGGTGCGGGTATAAGTAGTGAGCTGGCTTTGTTTAGCCTTCTGACTAATCTCCTGCAATATTCATAAAAAAATAGGTGTGAATATATATATATATATGTGAAAAATTAGAGGACTATCACTTTATCACCTGAAATTCCGCGGCTTCCCTATAGTCCCTCCACGCCTGCAGTCCTTTCTGACTGAGGTGCCCGTACTCATTACCTCAGGCCCTTTCTTCTTCTCCTTGACAGCATATTTGTGCTTCCAATTCTTGTGAAGCTCACCGGCTTTTTTGAGGACCTTCTTCTTTATAGCAGGATTATCAGGCAAGTTCCAGGTCCGCTTGTCTGAAAGCATATCCTCTTGGCAAGTTCCAGACAAGTTCCAGGACCTTCTTCTTTATAGCAGGATTTTTGAGAACCTTCTTCTTCATGCCATCTGGAAGCATATCCGCGAGTAGTTCTAAAAATGTTGAGAAACACTTGTCTGAAATACCAAATCTAGCCTTAACGTTCAGCAGCTTGAACACAGCAGATAACTTTGTGACTTTGAGCACGCGGTGTACAAACGGATATTGTTGTCCCTAACAAGTCTGTCAAATATGGGAGGACGTCCTTCAAAATCCTCTTAGACATCACGAAGCATTTCCTCGATACAATCATTATCGTCGTCGGAAGAACCTTCAGCTACAACATCGTCCTCCAAATCTAATGGCACTCTTGTACTAGTTCCGACACCAGCAGAACTAGCTTCATCGACAACGGCTTCACCGTGCCGTATCCAATTCGTATACCCAGGTTTGAAACCGGCTAGTAGTAAATGTTCCTTCACAACATCACTATTCCACCAGTTCATGTTATTACAATTACGACACTGGCACGAAATCTTAGATTGCCTTTTTTCCTACGATTCTGTTCCGCACATCTCATAAATTCCTCAACACCCTTCGCATACTGAACCGTTTTTCGCGTACAATACATCCAACCTCGATCCATTCCAATAGAGCTTAAACAATACAAATAAAAATATACATGTATTTCACATAATCAAGTACAATCGATCGAACGGCTTTGATAGGGTCCTTGTCGCTCCAACCTAACCCATTTTAAACGTTCACTATCGCTTGTAAATGTGTCTTTGAGCTTCTATGTTGACAAAAATTCGGCAGCATTTCCCCATTGTTCTCCAAGTAGACAAAAAAAAATGAAAAAGGATATACATCCAATCCATATGTCTACCGAGAACATTTAAGGGAAATGTAAACCAAATTTTCATCAACATCGACGCTCAAACACACATTTACATCCTAAAGCGACAGTGGACGTTTAACGGTCCCAAACAGGGACCATTCAAGGTTTTCTCCTAATGAGAAAACCTTGAACGAGTATCTAATCTTAAATAGAAACCTAAATTCACAAAGACGAAGGCACACAAATCAAATATGGGTTTGAAAACTTACGTATAGCTGTCCAAAGCAAGAATATCACCCCAAATTCGCCCAAATTGCCCAAATCCTCCAAAGTTTTGACTCAAAACCTACGGTCCGCAAATATAAACTCAATATCAACCTCAAATCGAATATAACAAGGCTCTAAGCCAAAATTACGCACGTGATACCCAAAATTTCGTAATAGATATTTATGAATAACCTCACTTTTTGAAGAATTCAACACACATTTGCCAATTACAATGTGGAAAATGGTTAGGAGAGATCTTATTGTGTTGTCGTAGCCCGAAAACGTCGGAAAGAGTCAATGTCGCCGGAAAATGTCGCCGATGAAGGTGAGGTCGCGGCCAAAATTCGACCCAAAAAATCCCTAATGTCCAAACATCACCAAAATACCTATTTTTCGCAATGATAAAGATCAATATCAACCTTAAATCAAACATAACACACGAATAAACTACGAAATCACATAAATTAAGCTCCAAATTCTTGAAAATTCGAAACCCCCAATTTTCGAAAAACACCAATTTCGAAACTTCCAAGCCGCAAATCGCTAAATACAAAGAGGGGGAATGCTAAATAGAGTTCTTACCGTGTTCTCCAAGCTCGAATATGTCGGAAAAGCTTCAATTTCGCCGAAAAATCGCCAAAGCCGCGCCTTATTTCGTTTTCTCTTCGTTTGTTCGAAACAATGAAATGAGGAAGAAGAAAACTAATTTAAAGACTCATGGGCGACGGTTTCTACGGAAAAATCCCGTAACCGTCGCACGTGACATATATATTTTAAATTTTTTAAATAATCATGGGCGACGGTTGTGATCGAAAAAGCCGTCGCCCATAGTCGAAAAATAAATTTTTTTAAAATAAATTAATATATTGGGCGACGGGCTTTTTTTTCGTGAGACAACTGTCGCCCATAATTAAAAAATAATAATTATTAAAAAAAATTAAATGGTTGGGCGACGGTTTTAGTTCCCAACCGTCGCCCAACGTTTGCTTAACTCATAGGCGACGGCTTGTAAAAGACAACCGTCGCCTATGCTCAACGAAACTTAAAAAAAATACATAAATGCCACCGCGTCTATTATAGGCGACGGATTTTGTACACCAGTCGCCCATAGTGCCGTGGCTAAGTCATTTTCTACTAGTGATCAACTCTTCGAGTTCGAAGTTTTAAAGTAAGTGAAAAGACGGCCATCCACACAAATTAAATACATTTATGTCATCAGTCATGCACATATATATACATATATATATATAGAGAGAGAGAGAGAGAGAAATTTTATGGTGCTCACATAAAAGGTGAGCACCTTATGTGGACACCTGTTGATATGGTACTTGGCACTTGGCAAAAGGTTTGTGCGATACATATCTTCGGCACTTGGCAATGACTTACAATTAGTTTATCAAGTCTTGGAAGTTCATAAGCAAGTTGGAGAAGTTGAAATCCTAGATGGTACTTAGAATATCACATGAGAGTTGACATTATAAATAACGCATTGAATTAAATTAATACACTTGGTATATTCAATAACCTTGGCCTAGACATATATATTTCAATTCTTGTCATTTTTCTTTTTGTTTTTCTGCCACTTCCTTTCACTGACAAAAGTAAGGAAAAGGAGCATTAGATTGCAGCAACATTTGCGTAGATTTACGGGTACCATAGATACAATACAACGCACTCATCCTATTATCATTTCTTCACAAGCTTGCCCGCGAGTATTTACATGATTTTAATTTATTTTGAATTTTTAAGATGCATAATCCCACAAATGCAATTTAAGGAAAACAAAACATATTCACAGGTGACAAATGAATAATTGAATTGAAGAATCCACCATACTTATATACTTCATGTCCGTGGCTGGCTGGCATTAATGTTCCCCAAGAAACAACTAAAGCGAAATAAGTAAGAGCATAATTGAATTTCTCCCTCCTAGTCCTACTACTACTGTCTACCCTACTACCCACCATTTTTTGGATAATAACCCCCCATTAACATTGAGGGTCGACCTATATATACAAAATTATAATTAATTCACTCACATCATGCGATGACCATTTCATTGCAATTTCATGCCCACCCATCCATGTGAGGCAAGGCACGTTATCTCATTACCTCATAACGTTTTCGCTTTTCAACGGCCTCGCCCCTTCCCATACTATTTTATTACACGGTCCTAAAACCCTATCTTATCACAAATTCCGAATTTTAATGCACAAAATTAAAAATTATACAACATCATAGCATTAATCTTTAAAAAAAAAAGGTGTCTTAACGCGATCAAGAAAGAACTGCTCTGCCAACATAAACCTACCACTGCGCCAAACAAATGGGTCCTCTTCTTCGTTAAAAAAGAATATACACTACGTAAATTACTAACCCATCATGAAGACCCGATTAAACGAACCGGGTCTACCCGACCCGATTCTGCCCTCCTACGCTGGTCTACTACTACCATCGTCCTTTCTTCGATAATTCCTACCTTCAAAAATTAGGAGCAATCGGCTCAGCTAAACCGGCCGGTCCATCCTCAAACGATTCCTTCTTCTTCCTCATCTCCAAAACTTTCCTGTGATTGTTCGAGTGGAGATCGCTGGAGAACGTTGGGCTGCACGCCGGGCGGTACTCAGGCAGGAGGCGGCCGGACTTGAAGCGGACCCCACAGGCGTTGCACAGCGTTTTCGGGCCGTGCGGGCCGGCCCTCCACTGTGGGGTCTTGGTCACTCCGCAGTGAGAGCACTTCCTCGGCTGCTGCTGGTGGTGGTGTTGGGTCGCCGCGTCGGCGGGTCTTCTCTTCTGAACCTTGTTGGGCGGAGCCGCCGACGCCGTGGAGGAGCTCGACGAGGAAGTGGATGAAATGGAGGAGGAGGAGGAGGAGGAAAGGACTGGCCAGACTCGGACGCCTGAACGGGCTCGTTTGGTTCGTGCTTTGGTCTGAACATGAGCGGCGAAGGACGGCGTCTCCGGCGAATTTTCCGGGGGGTTTTGAACCGGGTTCAGGTGCAATTTCCCGGCGGGTGCGTGCTCGGAGAAGGAGTCCTCGACGAAGTGGGACAGCCACTCTAAGCTCTCCAACCCTTGTGCAACCTGCGAAATTATTAAAAATAAAAAACAAGTAAAAAAAATAGTTGCTATATTCTGCACAAAATCCAAAAAACGGGGCGCCCTGCTAACCGGGTCGGATGATACGGTTTCGGGTAGGGACCCGAAATGGTCTGCCGGCGTAAGTCCGCCGCTGCTGTCGACGGCCGCGCTCTGTTTTCCGAGAGAAACAGAGCATGCCTTGTTCTGTTCCGGCGGTTCGAGCAGCAGCAGCTGCCCGTCCGTCTCGAAACCGACGTCGTCTGAGAAGTCCAAAAGTTCGTCGACGAAGAGGTCGTCTCCGTTCGCGGCGGAGGCGCCGCCGTTAAGTGCCACGGCAGAGTAATCGTCGGCAAAAGCAATCTCCTCCGCCGGACCAAACCCGCTTTTGAAGGCTCCCTGCAAACACTCCATTTCCTGAAACAGAGTACGCATATGGAAATCAGTCACAACTCACTTTTTCACCCCCAAAAGAAGGGAAATTCAGAAGAAGAAAATGCGGTGAGAATTCGTCAAAAGAAAAAAGGAAGAAAAAAGCACACGACCTTAACTGCAGAGGATAGAAAAAGAGATGGTGATAATCTTGTGAAAAAGGGTTGAATGTGATATAATAAAGGGATGATAATGGTGGAAGTGTGGTGAGTTCGGTAAAGCATTGAATGAGAGGGGTAATTGTATTGTATTTGGATTAATAGCGTCACTCAGTAAACTGACTTATTACTGTTATCGTATTGCGTATTCAATCTTTTTTCTGAAAAAAAAAAAGGCGTTTCTTTTCTTTATTTCTTTCTGGCTGACCTTTGTTGAGTATTAAGGCCACCACCTATTTTAATCTTCTTTCTATTTATTTTAGTATCTGCAAATATTATGGATTCTGGTGATATTTTACCTACAAATGCAAATGCCTCTCCTGTAATAATTGTGCTTTCGCAGTGTCTTTTTCTCTTCTTTTTTTTTTTTTAAAAAAAATTGTCATTTAGTATTTAGAATTGTCTTTTAAATGTTATTTTTTACTTAAATAATGCATGGTCTGGGTAGAGCTGGCAATTAACATATTTTTTGTTCTTTAGTTTAAAAATTGTACATTTTTTTTATTCTGTGTTATATTTGGAATATTAATTTGGGGATTGAGATTCTTGAGGGAAATCATTTTTGCTTCTTCTGGTCAATTCAATTAGAAAGAAGAAGCAGATTGAGTTGAAGACTCAAAATCTTACCACAGTTTGCACTTCGTTTACTGTTGTTGTCATTACTATTTTGGGGAATTAACATCCTTGTTGAGAAATGGTAAGGAAACCCAATCCGCGCAATAACTTCCTGCAGGGTCTTTACACATAAAATACTCATTCTGTAAAAAAACTTGTAATTTAGTACCATGTCAGGATTTTTTTATATGTAGGTACCTAACAGAATAGATTTTTGCAGATAGGTATCCGATCCGCCGCAGAGACGCCATACAACACATTCGTGTACCCTCTATCAATACATTTGGGTACCCTATATATTAGAAAATGGTATGCCGTATTAGCATATTTAGGTGCGCCCTATTTAAAACATAAGCATGCCATACGAACACATTTATGTACCCTATATCAACATGTTATGGTACGCCATACGCAGAAGGTACGACATGACTGAAGAAACTGGTAAAAATTAAATCGAGTACCTATCTGTAAAATTTTCTGATATGGGTACCTATGTGTAAAAATTTTCTTCAATTAGGTATTTATGTGTAGATGTCCGTCTGCATACCAAAATAAATAGATTAATAAATATCAAGAGAGCCAAATGTATTTGAATCTTGTGAAAGGATGTGCATCCTTCTTTTGACCAAATTGAAACTAGCAAACTAAAAGGCAATTCAAAAAAAAATTAAATAAAAACACAACTGTTAAATAATTTCTTTAAGTTTAATCCGGTTTGCCTTTTTCTTCTTATTTTATCGTAAAATAATGATAATTATCAATATATTTAGGGACATTTTTATTTCAGGCCCTACATAACTATCATTTAGGATTCAGGCACTCTTGGCAAAAAATTTAGTTTTAAGGACCCATTTTCTGCAAGTACAACTTCATTGCTCTTTTCATACTGGTATGTTCAAATTTTGTAACACAAAACCATAATTTGGTACCAGTTTATGCTCATCAGATACCAGTTTATTTTCTGCAGTACCACTTCATTGCTCTGACATACCAGTATGTTGAAATTTGTAACACAAAACGATCACTCTATACCAGTTCATATATCTTTCATACCACTTTTTTACACCACACAAAATGGGTCATTTAACCTAAAAACTTATCAAGCAGGGCCTGAATTCGAAATCAAACCCTTAATGGAGCCTGATTTCGAATTTACCCATATATTTACTCCGTAGAGTCTGACAGTTAAAAAGTTGAGGCTGAATACTTTCATTATTATAGCGTTGATAGATGTTTTCCCACCTTTTTTATGGTGGTAGTTTTAGGTCCATTATGTTGATAACATTACGGGTTAGTTGTTGTATAAGTTTCCCTCATCCCTCTCAATCAGGCACAATTATTATTTGAATTCACGTCAAACTTTTCATTACCATGTGAAGTTTAACGTTGGGTAAGGGCAGTGGTGATAATCCCTAATTATGATATTTGATTAAAGATTCTCCATTTAAATGGGTGATTAAACTTTTTCCACTATCAGTTGAAAAATGAAAAGAAAATTAGACAAGCACTCCTCCGATTACACTTAAATATGATAGAACCCTTCGACGTCATGGTAATAAATAATTATAATAACAAAAGTCCAATTCGATTAAATATGTGACCGAATCATATATATATAAATGTATACATATTAATCTTCACATTATTCTTTTTACGAGAGCGAACGACCAACGGAATAAAAAAAGGGACCGCTCTAAAATCCATTTGCAACTAGTTAGCATCCTCATTCTATAATTAGTTCCAATTAATTAAGTTCTTTGAAAGTGAAATGTTTGGACGAGAACTAGTAGTAATCAAATATTTGAATAAAATTTCGTCATTGACTTTATACAGCGTCGACTACATGAGTCCCACTTATTTCTTCCCATCTTTCTATTTTGGGCGTCCCACATAATTCTTCTCATTTCCATTTTTGGTAAAAAATTATCCCACTAATTAAACTCATTACACCATTAATATTAAAAAAGTCTTCTTGATTTGCGTGTCTACTAATAACTTTTCTCTCTCCATACCTCAAAAGGTGTACTATAATATTAAAATAATGTGATTTCTTAATCTCCATGCCAACTAATCTTTGGGAATAAATAGCTGGGACGGAGGAAGTATCATATATGAGCTCTTTAGAGCTGAATAGCACATTAATCAAAATAAGTTAGCGTAAAATGCATTTCATATATTTGTTTTTTTTAACATGTCTAACATTTAGCGTGTGAAATAATCGAACTGATATGATCTTCTTCCACTACAACAAACAGCCTTTTGTCTCCTAAGACTTAATGTAATGATTCCTGGCGATTAATGCGTCGTCCCCTAAGTAAAGATCATCATATTCATATGCATTGGCATGTAGTGTCTTCTTTACTCTTCTCATATTTGATGATAAGTACCAATCATCCCATGCATGCATGTTTCCGAAATATTCTATGTGTTTTAACTTTATCCCATTACAACGTACGGTGGTACGTACACAGATCAGGGAAGAACAGAAGAGTACAAATTACGTTGCTATCTCGTGTAATGATCAAACCTAGATTCCATTAGGGTTAAACGTTAACTAAGAAATTAATCTTAAAGAATTTCACTAGAGAAATATAGCCGGCGGGAAGTCATTTCTTTGCAAGGAGACGTGTTTTGTTCTGGTTGACCGATTCTTCTGACATTTTTGACGGTGTTAAAAAACAGTAGGAATTGAATTGAAAAGACTGGGGTCCATTTTATTCTAAAGGTTGTGTGGGCCCCACATTGACTGGCCTCGCTAAGTGGAGCCTCCCTCCCTCCCACCAAAAAGTTTAAAAAAGATAATCCGAAAATATAATTATTTATTCGCAAACCTACCTATATATCTATTCTATTACAATGCCACCTCACTTGTATTGTAACGAAAAACGCTTCTGCTAATTAAATAGTACGAAACAAATGGCATGCTAAATAAAAATTCATTGCACCAGCCGGGAATCGAACCCGGGTCTGTACCGTGGCAGGGTACTATTCTACCACTAGACCACTGGTGCTTCTGTGTTTAACCTCTGTTGTAAAATACTACTTAGGCGTCGCCTAGGCGCTAGGCGGAGACCTCCGCGGTGATATATTTCTAGGCGCCCGATTAATCGATCGAACCGATTATTCGGGATAGGCGGCCGAGTTCTATTTTTCTGTAATTTTTTTTGGAAAATTTTTATATACAAAGAAATATTATTAATAATATTATTTCTTTAGATGAATTCATTTAATATGCATTTATTTTGGTAATTATCATACAAAATAAAAATAATAAAAAACGAGTATATCGTCTAATTTCCGCCTAGAAACCGCCTAGGCCCCGCCTAGACCGTCTGGGCGCTAGGCCCCCCTCGGGGATCGTTCTTTGACGTTCAATATTGTTTTAGGTTATAAATATGTGGTCGAGCTTCGATATTAATAAACAATTTGGTTTCATTTTCCTAACATGTTCTCCGAGTAGACATATGAGTTGAATATATCTCCTTTCCATATTTTTTATCTACTTGGAGAAGTGTGGGTAAATGATGCCAAATTTTTCTTCAATATCGAAGCTAAAACATGCATGTTTAAGATGTGTTAGGTTGGAGCGATAAGGACCCTGAAAGCCCGTTTCTCGATTACATGTGAATTATGTTTGCTTGTGGAATTAGTTGTAAAATTTTTCTTGTTGTGCTTTAGGTTCTTATATGGATCGGAGTTGGATATGTAGTAATCGAACAACAGCGGAATATTTGAATGATGTAGAGGAATTTAAGAATTGTGAAACATAATAAGGAAAAAAAGAGGCAATCGAATATTCTATGTTCTTAAATAGGTTGAAAAATCAAACCCAAATCCAACCCGCCAACCTGCCAACCCATTTAAAATTAAAAAAAGAGAGACAAAATTATAAATTCAAATTAAACAAAAAAAGGAGAACTAGTGCAATTATTTTGTAAAAACATTATAAATCATAACTAAGAAACAATTAAAGTTTCAAATGACAAAAATCTCAATAATTAACTACCAAGCAAATTATTTTAGGATCATGAAGTATTAACCTAAGCCATATTTGACTCAAGCTCTCAACCATACTCTCTTCTATTCGATTCCCACCCTTATGTTCATGACATCTCCGCATGAAGAGAACCATAACGCAATCAACGAAGCATGAGCTACCGAGCAGATTATTATCTAAAACAACGACGATATCAATCAATTAAGGAGTGATTTATACCTTTTTGGGGACGTTATAGTCGACGATGAAGAACCCGGGTGGCTTGGGAGCATGTGTGAGCGTGAGAGTGGATAGAGAATTAGGGTTAATCATTTTGTTTTGTTTAAATTAATAATATTTTAATAACATATATTATTCCTGTTCAATGGGTTGATAAACGGGTTGATTTCGGGTTGATTTCAGGTTGAAAATCCGAACCCTAACCTAACCCACTTAATAATTGAGTTGGGTTCGGGTTTACCCATTTACGTAAACATGTCAAAAATGTTAACCTGAAACTGCTATGTTCGGGTGCGGTACGTGTCGGGTTGGCGGGTCGAGTTGATTTTTAACAGCCCTACTTGGGGGGCCATTGACCCCCTTGCCAAATTAGCTATAACCAGTTTGTATATACTAAAAATCAGATAATAGTGGTTAGTCTAGTGGCAGTTGCTAGTATAGTTAAGGACTTATAAGGCATTAACGTGGGTTCGAATCTTTTTGCTACCTTTTTGCTTTCACTTTCACTAAAGTCGTGAATTTATACTTTGACCCTCCACAAAAAAACTTTGCTTTTGACCCCCCAACATTTGAAGGCTGGGTCCGTCGCTGATTGTTGGCCAATGTTACAAGATAGATGGTATTGTCTACAACGACACAACGATTCAAGAGGTTCGCGAGTTGTGGACTGAATATTCAAGAAGTCTGTCTGGTGATGGGATTGTTGTAGTTCTGTTATATATTATTTCGAGATGAATATAGTTGGATATTTATGTTGGAATAGTTGATATTTTGATTGAAAATTATTTAGGTGTTCTATAAATTTTTTATTTGATTTTGGTGGAGAAATTTAGTTTTGATTTGATATGGATTGTATAGGGGATACGGAAAACAAATTTATATTAAAAAATTTAATTTCGTGACGGTTTTTCAATTAAAACCGTCACTTATAACAATTATAATTTTTTGTAGAATTAATAACTAATTTACTTTTAGCGACTGTTTAAAAATGAAACGGTCGCTGTTGTTTACAATAGTGTCGGTTTTCCACGAATCTGTTGTTTGTGTCACAATCCGCATCGGTTTGTAAGAAACCGTC
Source organism: Craterostigma plantagineum (assembly GCA_027422505.1). Classification (NCBI taxonomy): domain Eukaryota; kingdom Viridiplantae; phylum Streptophyta; class Magnoliopsida; order Lamiales; family Linderniaceae; genus Craterostigma; species Craterostigma plantagineum. The sequence continues at coordinate 92,164 of JAPQWV010001198.1, read as the reverse complement.
GCATATGGTTCGTTAAATATATGCGTCAGTGCATTTCACGCCGCCTATTAGACGTTCTATACTAGTGTACTTTGATCGTGTTCTCATCGCTAAAAAAACACTCTTACAAATTGTCGTCCAAGTCTTACGATTTTCGTGCAGTCTTACCATACTCGATTACTCTTACAATATGCTATTAAAACTGCAAGACCGTGAGACTACCATCTAACAATTATAACACGAACTCGATGGCGTGGCTATGTATAAATTCCTAATTAATTAAAATAAGTATTAAAAAGGCAAGCTTGATTGTATTTGATTAAGAAGTGGGTGGCCTCCAATTGGATTTCTGGGCACTAAGTATTCCTTCCTTGTTCTGGGAAAAAGTTAAGTGCACCTCCCATTCCAATGACTTCAACAAGTTCTCGGCTTCCCCGATAGTGTCCGAAGCATCTCTAACGATTAAAGTCCCTCCCGGCCTAACTATTCGATCGATCTCCGCCATTACACCAACTAGTTTGCACCTACAATAACTCGATCACATCTCCTCATCATTACTGCGCTCGCTCTGTATATAACACGCCGTTCAATTAGTTATACACATTTATTATTTATTACCTCTTCTCAAGCCTAGACAAGAGATGATCCGCGTGTAATAGATCGTACGTCCTCGGGTACGTGCTAAAGGACTCGCACCAATCGTGGTATATCCCGAAGAGCCCTCGCTCGTAGATTATGGGAAGGGTGTCGGGCGAGTCGACGTTCACCACGTTCATCACCCATACCTTCATATCCCTCAAAGCGGCGGCGAACCTACAATTAAAAAAGCAATCGAGTTTGCATATGTTTTTACTTTTTTGAAGATTATTGCGTGCATTGTACCCTCCGTAGACCGCTCTCATGTCCATTACGTTCCTGACGTTGGACCAGTTAATCCCGACGCCGTTCGCGTAGAGCTTGCTCACGACTTTCTTCCAATGTTCGTAGTCCGAAGAGAAGTCCTCGGGAGCGGGCTTTCCGTAGATTCCCATTTGGGTTTTGTTGAGCCAATACGGTGGAGTTTGGAGCCTGTCGGGCCATTCTTCGGGCCATTGAGAGCCTCTCTCGCTCTCTTCGGTAGGGACTCGATGCATGCAAGATTGCAACGGCACGTACCTAGGTAAGAAATATATAAAAAGATTATAACAGACCTATCATCGTTGCCTGTTGAAAATGCATTATATGAAATTAAATTATGATACACTCCATAGCTTAAGCTTTTAGGTGAAGTGGTGAGATTTATTACCAGGCTGCGTTAGGATCATCTCCATTCTGACACATCGGAGGTTGCTTCTGCTTTCTTTGTTCGTAGCAGTCGTTCGAATCGGGCTTTTGATACACTGCAGCACCGATCATGTTTATCTTGTCTTTCTTGATCGTCACGAGCTCCCAACACATCGCCACCGTTAGGTTCGACATTTCTACGCAACAACGCATGTATAATGAACTTTTTCTCTCTTTTCCCGATACAATAAAGAGCTCGGCAAAAAAAGAAAAAGAAAAGCACATACATATGTATGTGCAATAGGGGCCCCGAGTCATTGCAACTATAGATGGGTCAAATCATTGCTACTATAGATGGGTCAAATCATTGCAACTATAGATCAGAAAAAACAATCACCTTGCCAAATTTGAACATCTTCATCAAGCTTCTGATAGACCGGCGTAGCCGACCACACGAAGTAACCTCCCGGCCTCAATACCCGATTCAACTCCAACAACAGCGCGCCCCCTTCATAAAAACAATGCGTAATTTATTCATAACGTTCCATCGAATAAATAATCTACATTCATAATCGACGATAAGGAATATAAACAGGGTAAGAGAAGAGACCATCTGCGTGCCAAGGGACTCTGCACCGAGCGCAATGCACGATATCAAACACTTTGCTAGGAAAAGGCAATCTCTGTGAGCCCATCACGGCGGAAATAGCCGGTATGCCCCTCTCAAGCGCAAACTGAACCTGGGCCTCGTGCTCGTCTTTAGGGGCGAACGACATTGTCAAAACGTCCTTATCGAAGAGATAGCCTCCCAAGCTGGCCACTCCGCACCCCACGTCCAATATTACCCTGGTGTGCTTTCCCCACGCAATGTCTGGCACCGCCTTAAGAGAATTTTTCAAGAATGATAATGATAGTAATAAAAAAGTAATATTAAACCTAGCATTTTGAGGACGTATTCGTCGCGATATACCTCTTGTATGAAATCGATATAATGCATGGCGCCGTGTATGAACTGAGTTCCGCCGCCCGGGAACGTGAGGAACTCCCCGGTGACCTTCACCCAGTTCTGATGCCCCTTTACGTCGGCCAACGTCGTGTGAGGCACGTTGTGGAACCATATCTGCCAAGAGGAAACAAATCGTTACATATCGATTGAACGTCGTGAGAAGCACGTTGTAAATTGGTCACTCAACATTGGATTAGAGTCAGACATAGAGGTTATGGGTGCGATCATCACGACCACCTATTAAATGAAAATTACACGTCTAAGACTTTATAAGATATAAATCTGCCTAAATGTGATGAGGCATGTCAGAAATGTAATGTATGAAATTAAGATATGCCATTCAAACTTAATCTTTTAGGCAAAGTGGTCATTCAACAACAACTATACCTTATCTCTGCTTTGAGGCCACTGCACAGGCGTCTTGTACCCCTTGGGCAACGGAACCAAGCAAGTTGGTGCCTCGTCAGGGCAATGCCTCTCGCGGTGCTCGTGGTGCTTCCGACTATGGAGCTTTGCGATCGCCTTTTCATTGTCCAGACAAGGTATGTAATCGGCGCCGGCCGTCTCATTGCAAAGCTGCCACTCATGCCCATAACCGCCGACGTCTTTATCCTTATTAGAATCGTCTATTCCTTGCCCCTTTTGGTTGCTCGACTCGTCCCTCTGAGTCGACCATGCCTTCTTCGATTCTTTCGATTCCTTGGGGATCTCAGTACCTTCTTTGCCCGGAAAAGAAGAAGCCTCCCCTTCTTCTTCCTCTTTCTGATCCAACTTTATCGCATTGTCTTCTTCAATGGGCTTATGAGTCTCCTCCTCCGTTGTGGTATGTGGGCCGTCCTCGTCCAAGGGCGCCTCGTCGTGCTCGATCTGAGTATTGCTAATGGCCCCGCGCGGATCGTTTTTAGACTTCCTTTCATCAACTTGCTCGTCTTCTTGGTGCTGATGATCTGCGAGCCTTTGGTCCTCGTCTTCCTTGGAGATCTGATTCTCTGACGACGTTTCGGAGCCGTCTTGCGATTCCCCGTCGTCGTTCTTGCTAACAACCGTTTCGCCCTCTGCCTTCGCTTCTTTAACTACTTCTCGTTGGTTATTTTCATCGTCCTCGGAAGGTTCCTTCCTCGGCAAATCCTCGATGTTGTCCGAGCTCGAGCCTCCGCCATGCTCTCCATCTTCCTCGTTCTTCGTTTCTTGAACTACTTGTTGTCGGTTATTATTGTCCTCGGAGGAATCTTTTGTCTTCGAATCCTCGATCCCTTTAATCTCCTCTATGTGAGTCGCTGAGCTCTCCTCGGAAGTCTGTGTCTCGAGAGAAGACTGCTTATGCTCTTCTTCCGCTTCTTCATCAGACCCTCCGCCGTCGTCTTTATTTCTAATACTAACCTCCTCTGCCGCTTCGTTCTTAGTAGACGCCCCGTCGTCGGCCGTCGTCTCCGACTCTTCGTTATCGTTGTTTTCCGATTCGTTCGACTCTTCGGCCGATTTGACGGAGTCGTCGTCGGGGAGGAGTCCCGAGACGTCGGCGTCGTGGGCGAGGTTCTTCTCGCCGATCGAAGGCATAACAATCGTCCTCGAGTTTCCATCGCGCGAGGCGGAGATGGAAGACGAAATCTTTGATTTGTTGGTGGTCGTCGTCGTCGTAGGGGGCGGGTTTGGGTAGGAATTGGTGGAGAGGAACCATACGCCTATGACGCACACCGATACGAAGATGGCCGTGGTGAGCGTCGACGGCCACGCAGATGACGAAGATCCCGAGGATCTCTTGCTGCTTCGAGGATTTCCTTTCGCCATTATTTATTTATTGTGATCGAATTGTATTTTCTTTACATCATCGTTTCAAGAAAATGCTAAAACTAAACACAGCGAAAATTGGTATTGAAGTGATTCGAAGGAGTGAAGGTAGTTTGGTTGGATATGTGGAGGGAAACTCTTAGATCCACGCGAGTAGGACTAGGAAATCTGTTATACTTTATTATATATATATATATATATATAAAATAAATTCCAGAAATAGCAAATCACAAACTTGTATTGAAGGGGGAAGGTAACCAAGGAAAATAACAGCAAAGGCCATTTTCCCGTTAAAAGGGGAAAATCAAGGCCAGTTGTCTACCTTACATTCTTCAATAGGACTTGGCAGTTGCTGCCTAGTCCAATAATAACAGATACAAATCTAATTTAAAAAAAAAAAGAGTAAAAAAGAAAAAAAGAGAACTACTACAACACAGGGCCCACCTTAGTCACCTGTGCAATGATATATGTTAAAGCTAAAATCAATCGACGTATCTTCACTTAAACACAAATATCACAGCTATCATCACACACTATCTATCTCTTCCTACGAATATGCTTTCAATTCATTGGCATTCCTTTCCTTGCATTTTGTAGTAAGTTCAGTTAAAGCTGGGACTTTCAGTGCATATAGCTTCGACGGATAGCCTCTTCAACACATTAGGACACGGATCTCGCCTGAAGTTGCTGTTAGAAATCGCAACGCTGCATCTTTCTTGCCCGATACACTTCTGTTCATACGAAAAAAAAAAAATAATTTCAAGAACACACATGACACATATAAGCAGAACTTGAATATAAGTACTACCTTCTCAAATATAGAATACGACGCAGGCGCATGGCAACTCCCTTCTTGAAAGCTCCCACACGTCCCCAACGGCGTCCCAAAGCTAGCAAACTTGATCGAAGATATGGTCTTTCCCTGACTGCACCTAAGGTGAACCTTAGGCCTGCGAAAATCCTCGGACCTACCATAGCTTTCGATCTGCCAATTCTTAATATTCGGGTGGTATTCCGCCACGTCAGCGCACACGCTGGTCACTGATCTCTTCACTAGCTCAATCCTCATGGGGTCCCCTCCGAGCTCTTCGAAAAGGACCAAAAGATTCTGCGTTGGTTTCAGCCATGATCTCGGCAGATGGTACCTGAAAAAGAAAACGATGTAAGAAAAAAGATGTCTTTTCTTACTTTTTTTTAGTTTGAAATCTTTATTATTACCATCTCTGAGTTGGTTCGCCGCACCCTAGCTGACATTTGGGTGGCCGGTAGGTCCCACTATAGGCACAGTGGTTGCAGTCGCCGGCTGCATAGGCTGTCCAATACCTGCCGAGGCTCTGACCGTTGACCCACACTTGGCCTTTGCCCATGCTGCTCATGTCTAGCGCAAGCGGCTCGTCGCCGTCGGGCGCGTCGAAAAAAGCCTGTTTATTTTTTTCTTAAAATGATCATCAGGATTTTTTACTTTAATTTTTGTATATTTGTCGTTTGCTATATTCGTAACTACGACCTTATGCCATGTTAAGGGCTGCTGCTTCTGGGCGACGAGCGAGCCTTGCATCCAATCGACCGAAGAGATTCTATCTGGAGAGACGAGGTTCATGGCTTCTCCCTTCAAACCGACCTAAGCGAGGAAATATTACGATTTACAATGTTGTCAAGTTGTTGGAAATAAAACATATATAACTTTATGATATGCTCTCATAAGCTTTTAGGTAAAATTGTCATTCTGGTATTAGGGCTCAGCGGCCAAAGAGGTAATGAGTACGATCCTCGTAACCACACCCACTTACGAACATTACACGTTTTAAGAATAGATAATAAAGAAATCAGCCTATACATGGAAATTAAAATTTAAATATGATACACACTGCCTTGTATAAGAGCTTAAACCTTTTTGGTAAGTGGTCATTCAACGTAAGAGAATTACCTGATAGGTCCATTTTGCCCATGTTAGATCCAATTTTACTCGTTTTAGGCCGAGCAAAGCAACGGGTCCTAACACGCCAGTGTTCCACGCCTCGTAGTGTCCTCCAATGTTCTTCAACGAACAAAAGAAAGAACTGTAGCAATGGAGATGTACACGATAAACAAAAAAAAAAAAATCGAACGAAAGAGAACTAACTGGTAATCCGACGGCTACGCTCAAAAGGGAAATGGCGTTCGATCCAGGACGTAAACTGACTTTCTGCCTAAACGTGAATCGCCTGTTTTCTCTCGTCCCAAAAGCAGATCCTAGAAAAAACATTTTTTACGCACGATAAAAAATATCAGACTCCAGCGTATGTTTTTATGATTGTAAGTTTGAAACTGAGGATGATAAGATATATATATATATATATATATATATATATATAAATTATATATATATATACCAATTAGCTGTCCGTTCACAAAAACATGCAGAGCGTGGCCAGTCGACTGAATAATGAGCGTTGGAAGCTCGCCGCCGTGCAGGAATGGCTCCGACGAACCAATATCAACACTGCAATCGAATATAAGACCCTTATTTTGTTTTGTTTTTCTGTAAATCTGCTTATGCTAGTTTGAAATTAGAACTGACGATGAAAATCTGATTAAAAAAATCTTGATTAGCTCACCTAGTTGAGTACCATAGGTAGTCGCTGGCATCTCTAGTTGCATTGATCTGTTCCAATAGGCCAATGGTCGAAAACGTTGAACTATCGTCGAGAGAAGATAAATCTTCGTTGAATGTCTCCCACGAGAATACTCGAGCGTTTGTGGGGATCATTTCCATCCGTGATGTCTGAACTCCAACCTGGTTCAGACAAAAGTAAAGAAAGAATGTCAACTTACATGTAATCGTTCAGTTTCATGGTTTTGAATGCTACGAGAAAAAAAATATTGTTTGAAACGATCAGCGTACTTTGGCAGTGTTGAAGACGACATTTCTGCAATCTGGGAGAACGCTGATGGACCAAGGAGGAAGATTGTAGTGCATGTTGTTGAACATCACTTTAACTGCAGATTTAGTGTCGTAATTCGAGAGAAAAGCTGCGCATTCTCCCGATTTCGAAGAGTATACATGAGCCTGGGAAACATAAACATTATTTCGAAACGTTTCGAGGCTAGTAATTAATTCCATGAAAATCGAACAAAAAAGTCGGTGAAATGAACCTGTTGAAGGGCTCCTAATGAAGTCACTGTTGGATCTGACGAAATTAAGGCTTTCTCGCATAGCTTAACGGCTCGGTGTAATTCCTTTAGATGGCCATATTTAGGTTCTCTGATCAAACCTATCAAGTCCCAAAAACAAACACATATTTCACGCTACAAATGAATATAAGGAACAAGATAAAAGAATTAAAAATATACCGTATTCATCGAGAGGGGCATCATAGTCATAGCTCGTAGTGATAAAAGGGCCACCAGCCGAGCGCCCGAAATTCGTGCCTCCGTGATACTGTTTAATGCAAATGGATGGAGAAATAGAATAAATATTTCAAGGAAAGGCAAAAGATATTAATGCATTACCATGGACTCGGAAAAAACCTACCATGTAGTAGTTAATAAGAGAACCTCCCTTCTGTACGAACCTTGCCACTGCAAATGCAAGGTCCTCGACGGGCCTCTTATGGACGGGCCCACCAAACTCCGTAAACCTAATTCCCGAGGATTAACAAATGTCGAAGTTAAGAATAATGACAAAGAATCACAACTTTAAATACGAGCTGTAATAATAATTTTTACGTACCAGCCAGTCCAAGCCTCCGTCCAAATGGAAGGTTTGTAAGGTTTGTTGGGAGAGAAGGCGTCGCAGTAGAAGCCATTGCAAGTGTTAATCTACGACACAAAAAGAAAAAAAAAAAAACGCCAAATGGATTCACTCACAAAATGCAGCTAAACGTAACGATTTTCGAGCGTTGTTACAAAATCAGAGACTAATTGTATAGAGAATTATGCTACATTTACGCTTCGAAAATTTGCTTACTATTGGATCGGGGGCGTCTTCTTCCTTGCACATCACCCACGGAACGCCTGTGTTCAATCCAACGGCCATATTTGCAGCCCAAGTAACGTATCGATGGCCAGCTTGGCCGAGCGCTTTCGCTTGTGGCCCGTACTCATTCTCAATCTGAATAAACAGTTTAGTTGTTAGAGAAAGTTGAGATTATTCGTAAAAGCTGCTGTTGAGTAGGGAATGAGTATGTGTTTTAAAGAGGTGAAATCCCACCTGAGAAAGAATAATTGGACCTCCCTGAGATTCATAAAGATCCTCACTCTTCATAAGATTGACAATTGTCTCCGTGAACTTTTGCATAGCCATCTGTCAAGCAAGGAAAGATTACTGTTGAAAGTTACAACCAATTTTTCAGTTTTCACCACTGACTGCTTATAAAGAGAACCTTGAATGGCTCATTATCTGTCCTGAAGCTAATCCCTGGTACATATTTGAGCCAAACTGGAAATCCCCTGCCATAAGAATCAATCATAGTACTCAAATTAAGCCTGCATATAATATACATATCGATGAAAGAAGGGAGTTTAGTGTGTTTTTTACCCAAAGTTCCACTCAGCACAAACATAAGGGCCAATGCGTAGGTGAGCATATAGCCCAGCCTTGTGAATGGTCTTGACAAACCTCACCAAGTCATATCTTCCTTCGAAGTTATACTGAAGAAACCCACAACACAGATTCACAGTTATTCACCGAAATACAGACATAAGACAGCGAAATTGTAGAGAAAGAAAGGTTTGGGTAATGTAATGTCGTACTTTTCCTGGGGAAGGCTCGTGAACATTCCAGAAAACATAGGTCTCAATCACATCCAAACCTCCTTCTTTAGCTTTGTTTATCAGATCCGCCCACATCTGAAAATAGAAACGGAAAGAATTGATGAAAAAAAAGGGGTAAAACAAAAGAGGCGAGCTTTGTGTGGAATCTCACCTCGGGGGTGCTTCTAGGGTAATGTATGGAACCAGAGAAAAGAATCCTTCTTTGCCCATTAATGACGATGGCTTTTCTGTCATAACTAACACTGCATTGCACCACCGCCTCACTTCCGACAAGCACCGCCAAGCACACCCACAAAACCCACTTGTGAACTGTGTTCATTTTCACTTGCATTTTCCGACACTAAAATCTAACACTTCAAGTCCTCTTTGCGCATGAAAAAAGAAAGAAAATTGACGCCGTATTTGCTTGCTTTGTAGGAAGGCGTGGAATGTTTTGCTTTGGAGAGTGGGTAAACTGCGCCTTTCCTTCACTGTTCAGTTCCCGCTAACACCATCTCCAACCGAGAAACGCATTCTCAAACTCAAACGCATTCTCAAACTCAAAATGCAGCAATTCTTCTCCAACCGATCGACTCATTCTCAAACTCAACAGACTACTTTGTAATATTAATTTCCACGACAACTTTTACAAATTTCAATACAACCCACATAATTTACAATTTTACAAATAAAACTACAAATATTATTTTAGATTTTCACTTTTAATGTTGCAACCTACACTTTTAATATCGTGCGCTTGTTGGATATATAAAATAATACCCCTTTCTTCTTACAAAGGTTCGGCGGCTTAAAAGATAAGGAAAAAGCTTTTTGATATTTGCCCAATACCTTTTTCTGACAATCAAGTCTTGTCTATTTTCTTTATCTGTCCTTCCTCAGCTTTTTATGACACGAAAAGCAGATATACGAAAAAGAGAAAAATTATGGACTATCTACGCAAATTAAAAAAACCCACCGCATCCTAACTGCTTCAGACGCAAACATGCGTCCAACGGAGGAGAGAGAAGCTATTTGACGCATTTTGAGTTGTGTTTTGGCGTTCGGTTGGAGTAAATTTACCTCAAATTTTGCGTTTTAGTGCTCGGTTGGAGATGCTCTAAGGAGAGAGAGAGAGAGAGAGAGCAGTTATTAACAATAAATAAGCGAATGGAGATTGGAGGGAGGATACGATATATGCCTATATGTATACATAGTACACACACATAAGCAGTCGGTGTTTGTCTGAGTGAGCTCAACGAAGGTTCTGAAACCTAGTTTTGGAACCGGACCGAAAATTTAGTGGTTTAAAGTTTAGTGGTTTAACGGTATAGAACCGGAATCAAACCGGAGTTATAAAATTAAGGGGAAAAGTTAATAAGGGGAAAAGTTAATAAAAGTAAATTGTATTGGAGATTAAAAATTAATTGTACACGGGATGTGAAGTATTAAACCTATCAATTTGGGGGTCAAAATTAAATGGAAGGAAAATATTGGGCTAATTCGGGGGTCAAAATTAAATAGAAAGAAAATATTGTGCTGATAATTAATTATAAATTCAAAAATTTTGTGAGAAATAGAACTCGAACCCAGGCCCAGCTACTAAACAATTGACTGTCTCACCACTACACCAACCCAACTTTTATGTAATATAATTCTGTTTTGCCTAAGTTAATTAATATTATATTTGTTCTTTTTTTTTTAATTAAAGAAGACCGGACCGGGATCAGACCGGATTTGTGACCGGTCCGGTGGTCCGGTCCGGTCTTCAAAACCATGAGCTCAACTAGGGCTGGGGAAAAATACCGAGTTACCGAAATACCGTCCTTATCGTATCGAATCGTATCGAAAATATCGTAAATTTTGGTATACCGAAGTTTTTGGTAAGGTATGATACAATACCGAAAATTTTCGGTACGGTAATGATATGAAAGTTTTTAAAATTAGGTATACCGATTATACCGAATACCGAAATACTAAAATTTTTATATTTTATATATATATATACACACATACATATATTACATTATTTCAAAAATATAAAATGAAAAATTAAGGATCTTCATAAACTTATGTAGCCCATAAATTATTAACTTATACACAACTTTTTAAGATTAGGCCCACCATATTATACTTATGTAACTCAAGTAACGTTTAATTTTTGCCTTTTTAATGTGTCTTTTTCAGGATTTTGAAAGCGTGAAGATGCAATGCAATTACTTTTTGTTAATCTTCACTAATTTTTTAAATATAGCCGCTTCGTTCTAATTAATCTGTATATAAAGTTGTATTTTGTGGTTAAGTAAAGTTTTTTGTCTTACTAAGGATACTGGCTAAAATATGCAAATTATTTAAGGTTAAAAAATCTTTTTATTTTGAAAAATTTGGTATTAATAATCTATCTTATTGGGGCCTAATGAGTTTGAATTGATTAAAAATTCCAAAACAACGAATTAACGAGTTACGAGACAAGCATGGTAAAACCCTCTGTATGAATGGTATAGAAGATATGATACCGATACCATACCGAAATTTTGGTATGATACCGTATCGAAATTTAAGGTATACCAAAATTTTGGTATGGTATTGCTATGATTTTTTTGGATACCGAAATTTCAGTACGGTATACGGTATCACAGTTTTGGTACCGTATACCGTACCGAACCGCCCTTAAGCTCACCACGCGAGATAAAGAAAAGGGGCAATTTGAATTCAGACAACAACATAAGTTTCATTTAGGTTTCAGGTCCATGTCAGAAAATTTTTAGTTTGAAAAACCCAATACACTTAAGTGTTTTTTAGTACCACTTCGTAGACATGTAGTACCACTTCATGGACCTTCAGTTTTCATGGTTCTGCAGTACCAATTCATCGTTCTGCAGTACAACTTCATTCCTCTGTAATAATACAAAACGATAGTCCGATACCAGTTCATATACACGCATAACACTTGAGTGTATTTTAGGTCCTTATCTCTAAATTTTACAAAAATTGGGTCCTTAATCCTAAAAATGTTCTGACATGGGTCTGAAACCTAACTTAAAACATTTTTTGGAACCCGAAACTTAATTAGCCCTAAAGAAAAGCCCTTTTGTGTTCTTTTCTTTAAACTATTTCTATTTCTTTATAGATTATTGTTGGGAGTTGCTTCATTTACTGAAAATAGTGGAGAAGAAAGTGATGGCATCCTCGTATAAGTTAACGTAGTGTAATCAAGTTTACGGAGATACGAAGTAGACATGGCTATCGGGCCGGTTCGGCCCGGAACCGGCCCGGAACCGGCTACCGGTTCCGGTTAGGAACCGGAACCGGTTCAACGGTTAAAACCCGGAACCAATCCGGTAATTATCGTTACCGGATTGGTTCTGGAAAAATAGAACCGGCCGTTACCGGTACCGGTTCCGGTTCCGGAACCGGTAATCCGGTAACGGCTATATTTAATCCGGAACCGGCACCGGATCCGTTAAGATCCGGTAAGATCCGGTAAGACAAAAAAAATAAAAAAAAAAATAAAATAAAAACATGTATTGTAGTATTTTAATAGTATTATTTTTGTGTTTCTTTTATTTTTTGTATTTTATCTTTGTTTTTTTTTTCATTTTTTTTTCTTATGTCGTTTGATTTTTTTTTTTTTTTTCCAATTTTATGGTTTTTAAAAAAAAAAAAAAAAAAAAAACGGGTGAACCGGTACGGAACCGGTTCGGAACCGGTAAGATCCAATGGATCCACTAGCGGTTCCGAATTGGTTCCGGGATATCAGTCCCGAAACCGGAACCGGAACCGGTTCGGTACCATACCGGTTCGAACCGGAACCGGTATTTTATGTCCGGAACCGGTAGAACCGGTACGGAACCGGACCGGAACGGACCATTACCCATGTCTAATACGAAGGCACGTCAGCACATCACCGACGGATGATTAATAATACCACTCTATTCTTGGCAAAGACATTAACATCCTTTATTACATCAATTCTTGCTTTGGATTTAAAATAATAATAAAAAAAGAATTAGCCCCACTTTACACTTGCATGTGAAACTTGTCTGTCGTCTTTTTCTGATAGCCAAGTGCACTTCTTTTGGTCTGTGTCCCCCTTTCTTTAATCCATAATATAACAGCGCCATCATCCCCGTGCCAGAATCTAAGGTTATTTTTCTGTAGCTTCGCTCATTATTTTATCTTAATCTCACGAAGGTGACAACTCATATAATAAAACATTCGTTTACAGAATCGGGAAACACATACAATGTTCAAGTCAACTGATTCAACATTGTTTTTTCTTTCTATCGAGCAGTTTGCATGTGGTGGTTTAGGTGAGGAATTAACAGTACGTAAAATGATAAAACGAAAAGTGATTGACGGACAATTAAGTCAAAGAGCAATGAGTGTAGAAAAAGGATTAACGGTAAACAAAAAAACGTTAAACTATCGAGGACGCACTTACCATCATTAACTATCCGTTGAAACAGTGATTCTATGTCATTAGCATGTCACTAACTAGTACTGCGAAAAGAAAGAGATATAATTAAATCTAAAACGGTCAAGAAAGATTTAATCTAAGATTAGATACCAATTAGTGCAAGTTGATGTGATAACTAACTTAGCTTTTCTCAATCAGCAGTTGGTGAGGACTTTTCATAAACTTTCAACGGCGCAATCGACGGAGATTTATTGTTGAAAGGTTGATAGCGCCATTTATTATGTACACACACATATATATTATATATATTAGAGAATAATAATTATAACCCACCAAAACAATTCACATTTGTCCCACCAATTTCTTCCGGTTGATTATTATCAGAAAATTGTAAAATGAGGATCTTGGAGAAAATTAGCAATGTTTCATCTTACTATACTATTTTTTTTCGTTTTCCACTAGTACAGAAATATACATGGGCGGCGGTTGTTATTGGCCATGGGCGATGGTTTCTGTGCTGTCGCCCAGAGCCCCGTCGCCCATCTGCGCGATTTTGGGTGACGGTTGTGCAGCCGTCGCCGAAGATAGGTTATGGGCGACGGTTGTTATAGGTTATGGGCGACGGTTTTTAGGCACAACCGTCGCCCAAAAGACCCCGTAGGGTGTTTTGAGAGAATGGGCGACGGTTTCTGGCTTAGTAACCGTCGCCCGAAGTCAATTGTTTTTTAAAATTTAGTCATAGGCGATGGTTTCTAAGCTAGAATTTGTTGCCTATGCGTATATATATTTTTTTATTTTTTACTTTTTTGATTTTTCATGTGCCCAAAATCAAATCCCAAACAACCAAATCAACACAACAATAAATTATCAACAATAAATAATAATCATCAATACAATAAAGAGTTACATCAGGCAAGAGTTACATCAATACAATCAAGAGTTACATCAAGAGGTCTTAAGTTCTATTCGAATGACATTTAGGTCAATTATCAGTTACCTTATTCCTACAATGCCATAGAACTCATCGCCGAAGATACGCAGCACATACTTGTGAAAGTTGCAAGAATGTGGCAGCTTATGGTTCAACATTTACCAAATAAACCAAACATTAGAAATACAGTTAAAACCAATGAAACTAGTCCAAAAAAGAGACAAACACCCACAACGATGAAACATAATCTCAACCATGTAATCTCAGCGCCACTTAAAAAATATATCTCTAGGATGAATATTAATATACCAAGGCTAGTTAAGAAAGATCACAAAACTCTTACCTTCTTTGATTTTTTCCAGAGATGCATACATGGCTTTCTTCTTTGTCTTCTTCAACCACTAGTAAAAAGAAGAAAAAGGACCAAACTAGTAAAATAGACATCGAAGCACAAAAGGGTAATTAATTTACCTTCCTAAATCTATAAATGGATCTTTCATTAATCGCGAAATACAATGAGGGAAAATAGTTAGAGAGATTTACCTTATATCAAATATAAAAGTCGTTTAACCTACATTAAAGATTGCATATAAAATGCTCCGCCCACAATTCACGTACTTCATTGAGCTCTTCGACGCCGTAAGAGGAGCGCTCTAGTATCTATAAAACAGTAGAATGTTAAAGCATACTAATAAACATATAACTTGAAACTTAAAGAAGCTGATGGTTTTAAAGTTCAATACCATTGGCAAATTGGTTGTATCATCTCTGCCGATACGATTGCAGATAATATCGTACATGTATCTCATGACGTAAAATCCACATAACTCACTCCCGCTTGGTTGTCGTGGGCACTAATTTAGAAAGATTTTCATGTTTTAATAATGTTTTAATATAGAGTTACTAATATATGAACTTTATTGTATATAAAAATCTTACGCATCTATTCAAGGACGAACTCTTATCTTCCTTACGTAGACGTTCAGTGCGAGCGAATCGAACACATATACCGCATTTGAGGGAAAATCGATGATCAATAGAATCCAATGGTTACTAAAACATTAAGTCGTTGCACATTAAACAATAATTAAGAATAAATACATACCGCCACATTCAGCGATAAGGGAAATGAATCTAAGGTTTCGCCTCATGAACCGCGAGAAGTCGGTATCTGGTTGGGAGGGCAAATCCAACATTGCCGCGGGCCACTTCGTCTTGCTCCCTGTTGGCGAAGGCCCATTTGAGCGAACATAGCCCCAATCTTAAACCTCATCTCCTCCCTCACCTCATCCCTAAACTCGGCCCTTATCTCCTCCTGCATCTCGGCCCTCAACTGCTCCCTCAACTCGGCCATCAACTCGGCCCTCATTTGTTTAATGGAAATCTGGCTCGAAGAGGGCCTCGATAGCTCGGATGGGTTGCCGAATACGCTCCGTATTGTCTCATCCTTCCCACATCCTCTAGGCCACCTGCTATGATCTGGTTTTCCATGAGTTCTTGACAATGCGTCTTTGTGCCTTGAAGATATAAATGTGCCTAAGAGGGGGGGTGAATTAGGCTTATAAAATTTTATGATTCTTCTTTTCACAAATCCTAAGTGTAGTGACTTAGATATGCCTACTGATGCTTGTCACGAGTATGCCTGATATATCCTAGTTACGTCAGATGTGTGTCGGGTCTGTCCACAACGATAAGGAAATAACTGAAAAGTAAATGCGAGACAGGATTTTTACAGAGGTTATATCCCCAACTGGGGTTTACTCCTCTCCTTGGGGTTTGCTCCCCAAGAGTTTAACCAATCACTATAATGCACCGTAGCTGGATATAAAACTGATTGATTAGCCCAATACACAACCGAAACAAGTTGAACACTAGACACACTAGGTTACCACACGCCGAGTTTCGTTCCTCGGAATCTCCTGATCCCGACAGACACAGCTCGCTACCGAAGGGCTCCCAGAACTCGTCCTTCCCTTCACGTGTACGTAAACGTCGACCTTGCCTCCTTGGTATTGCTCACGTTCGAAGACAACACGTCCGATGATAGAATATATGGTGGGAGGTAGGAATAACGGGATGAATCACTCGTGCAGTGATGAAATCGCAAGTTAAAGCTCAGTATGGCAGATCGCAAATGGGGGCTCAGAGATGTCTCAATATGTTTTTAGCTAAAAAATCTTTCGTAGGCGTATATTCTCAAATTCTCAGTGCCTCGAAATTCTGAAGTGGAGCTCATATATAATCCTTTTCAATAAGCACTCCACATGGAAAATCATATCATATAATAATCACCAAATCAGCATAGTTTCCATGCAATTTTCGAGTCAATCATACCATATAAATCATGCTCTTAATAAATCATCACAACGGTCATATAGCACATTAAAGCATGATTATATTCCGTATAAAGATTTGAATTCGTTCTCAAGCATATTCAACCATTTCGCATATAGTTACCATGTCAGGACTTTCCATAAGTGATTCCCTGCTATCCGTTAAATCGATCCAGATTAAGTTTCCAAATCTAGCACACGGATAGCATCATATCAGCACATTTTCCATGTACTGCTCATAGTATTAGATCAATATATTTACCATGTTTAGCACACAAATCAGATCAGTGCATAATTCGATTTATCATATCATGGCAGAGTTTTTCTTATTTCAGAGATCACATCCGTTTATAGCATATACCATATAATAGCACATTATCAACAAAGTCAATGAAATCAAATCTTTCCTAAATATAATATTCCAATCAGCATAAGGAAAGATATTAATTCAATATTGCATATTAAATTCAGTGGAAAGCATGCAAACGATTTTCTACTCGATTTCATTCAGGAATAAACAAGTATGAACGGATATATCACTTTCCATATTAAACATCATATTTTCCTTTTATAACTCAGTAGGATATCTCATGCATTATTTCCATAGCACAGAACGATATATCCTGTCTCATGGACTGTCTATAACATGCGATCACATAGTCTCATCAACCAAATCATATGCGAATCAAATATTCAACACTTTAATCAATCTATAGCTCATAACCAATGCATGTGTGAATATTTTCATATACTTAGACATTATATTGATCATAAATTGAATTGCTTAATTTATAGACCTAACGTCATTACAATTACATTGTCCATCAAAACTCTCTAACACTCATGGACAAAAAAGGTCAACATTCTCCTCCTTTTTGATGATGACATGTAATTGATGTAACACATAAGCATGTAAGCATATTCGATCACGCAAGTCCTAGCGCATATGTCTAAGTTTTCCATAATCACTAAGCAGAGCATACGATATTTCCTAATCACATATGATACATATTTGCTCCCCTACCTAATTGCAGTTATCTATATGACATTCAAAGATATATCATGAATGAATTTACTCCCCCTGTCTAAGTGCGGATATATCATGTCATTTTCAAGGTTATACCATGAGTGCCAAATTTTGGAATTTATCCGTGATTGTGCTCCCCCTGCCTAAGTGCGCATTTTCCAAGCATGATTCAAGCAATCAGATAATCATCGCATCGGGCACTTAGCACTTATCAAGTAATCTTACACATGCCATTAGCACTGTTAAGCATCAGAGTATCACCAAATTAAAGCATAAGATCAGGGCAGAACAATATAAATGAGGCATAGATATATTCAGAGATCAGAGCAAAATATTAAGAACGCATAGAAGCACCAGAGATATATCGTAAAAGCAAATATTATATAGATTAGGGTTCAATGAGCTTCCCTAGACACCACCTACCTTCAAAATACCAAATCACTTAGACGCTTAATCGTCTAATACTTACTTTACTACTCCCCCTTCATTAACAAAAGGCGGGAGGGACACCTAAAAATTGAACTTGCAAACATGGAGCAGAATCAAATATCCTAAGAGTAACTAAGAGCAGAGGGGGGGGGGGGGGAGCCTACTGGCTTGAAGAGGTTTCAGTATCGGCGGGTTTAGGAAGGGACTTCTTGATCAGCTTGGAGATCTTGGACAGTTTCAGCGACAGCTCGGTATACTGTTCTTTGAGCTTGCAAAAGCGCTTCTGATTATCAGCCTTGATATCGGATATCGCGGCGTATCGCAGAGATTCCTTCCTTCCCAACGCTGAGCTCATCCTCGTCGTCGTCGTCATCGTCGCTCTTAGCTTTCGCCTTTCCCTTCGCGGCGAACAATTTCTGGGCACTGTCGACTGATCTATTTTCCTTCGCCTTGAACCAACCTTGACTCTTTGAGTGATGCATTCCCATGCATTTCAGAGTCACAAGGTCCACAACGTGGACGACCTTATCTTCCCATGCCGGCGGCATCTTGACTTCTTCACACTCAAGGAAGTGCGTGAGCAACATCCCATAAGGCAAAGCCTTGTCTCTACTTTCGAAGGCCTGAATAATGTGTTTCAGAATCACATACCCGAGATTGAATTTGCGTTTCTAGGATATCATGTGGACATCAAACGTGCTCATAAAATTCATCGTCGTCGAATGGCCTCCGCTACCGATTTTTGCACTCCAGCGGCCCATGTTGAGCAGTTTGTGCAGAAAGAAGAAATCGATGGGGAGCTGGTTGAGGGCTTCGCCGTCAGAGAAGCGAGGCTTACTACGGTGTTCCAGAGGGTCTGTAGAACATCGCTAAGGTTGAACTCATCAGCGTGGCACCAGTCGTTCATGTCGTAATGGCAGAAAGGTTCATTGGGGACTCCGAGCATCTCATTGATTTTCTTCGTGGTCCAGTGGATTCTTCCTCCCAGCACATAGGAACGGACGTTGATGTGTCCCTCATACTCATCGTAGTCGAAGTTTGCATAGAAAAGCTTGACAGCTTCTGGGTAGTAGGGTTTGTTGATACTCAGGAATTCTTCCCATCCGTAGTCTTTCAGCCAGGTGATAATGTTTCCAGCAGGTAACTTATCGAAGGAACTCCACGACCGCGAGCGATATCTCTATTGCTGAAGCTTTTGTAGATGGCTCGGTTACTTTCCTCCAGGAATAGGGCTTCAACAGGGATATCATTTGGTTTTGACATATCAATAGGCGGGATGTCAGAAGGTTTTGGCTGTGGAGACGGCGAGGCTTTTTCAAGTGGTGAAGGAGATTTCTAGGTTTCTTCAGTAGTTGGGGATCGAGGAGGCAATTTCTGGGTTTCCTCATGAACATCTTCAGGGATCTCTTGACTTGAGGCAGACTTTTCTGGTTCGGGTGATTTTGCAGGGGAATGAGAAGTGAGGCTGGATCTCTTGGTCTTCTTCTTCTTCTTCTTGGCAGTTTTGGCAGGAGATGAGATTTTCTCAGTAGTTTTGACTTGAACGTGTTTTCTGAGCAGAAGGCGATGAGGCCGAGGCTTGTTCCGATGATTTGGCAGGAGATTCAAGAGGGGATTCATCAGACATGGGTTCCTTGCATTTTCGACTGGAGGATTCAGGGAGGGCAGTTTGGATCCGGAAGTTTTAGCCATTTTCAGAGGTTAGGGTTTGAGAGGAAGTTTGGAGAAGATGATTGAATTGATGAAGGTTGAAGAACGATTCTGATTTTTGAAGGAGACATGGTCGGTTTATTTTTGGAAGAGATAAGGATGGATTTTGAAATTTGAAATTCGAAATTTCAAAGTAGGAGGGAGGAAACTGATAGAAATATCAGATTGATTTGACGGGATCTCATAATTAAGGAAAGAATTTGACTGGGTTGAATAGGGAATAATCTTTAAGTATATGAGTTTCCCAAAATAACTGATCGGCTGGAATGATATCTACGAATTCCTTCCTAAAATAACCTGATCACATTCAAAGAGCAGATCCAGAAGATCGAACATTCCTAAAATAATCTAGATAGCTGAAGGAATGTCCTGGAATGGGATACCTACGAATTTCTTCCTAAAATATGAAAATCACACTTAAAGAAAAATCCTATAAGATCCACGGAAATGTTGTAAGGGCTGAATGAATGTCTTTAGATAGTATAACTACGAATTTCTACCTAAAGAATAATCTAGAGTAACTGGCAGAATTAGGCAGATTTACTAACCTTATCTCGATGATTCCCAATCGATCACGGATATCGCAGAATGTTGCCTCAATTAGGGGTTTCGTGAATATATCAGCAAGACGATCATTTGTTCCTACGAATTCCACACTGATATTCCCCTTCTGAACATAGTCTCGTATAAAATAATGTTTAACCTCAATATGCTTAGTACGAGAATGATGCACGGAATTCTTAGTAATACTAATGGCACTAGTGCTATCACACAGAATATGAATTTTGTCATATCTAACCCGAAATCACTAAGGGTTTGTTTCATCCAAAGAACTTGTTGACAACAATTTCCTAAGGCCATATATTCAGCTTCGATTGTGGAGAGGGCGACATCATTTTGCTTTCTACTAGACCAAGTTACCAGGGAATTTTCAAGTAATTGGCAAGACTAGTACTTTTCCTATCTTCCCTACAGCTGGCATAGTCGGCATCGGAATATCCCATTAATGGGAATTCATCCGTATATGAATACCACAGACCAAAATTCACAGTACCTTGATATATCTAAGTATACGCTTGACTGCTGTCAAGTGAGATTCCATAGAGTCAGACTGATAACTCGAACACATACCAACAGCAAGCATAATATCAGGGCGACTAGCAGTTAATGTAAAGAAGGCTTTCGATCATACCTCGATATTCTGTTTGATCCACTGTGTACCTGATTCATCACAGTCTATTTTGGTGGTCTGATGCATAGGGGTGGAAATTGCTTTGGAATCGCTCATCCCGAATTTTGCCAGTAATTCCTTGTTGTACTTTGTCTGGGATACAAAGAGTCCATTGTCAAGCTGCTTTATTTGCAACCCGAGGAAGTAGTTCAGCTCACCCATTAAGCTCATCTCAAATTCCTTCTGCATAGACTTAGAGAATTCCGCAAAGAAGGATATTAGTACTTCCAAATATAATATCATCAACGTAGATCTGGACCAGTATCATGTGATCACCTTCGTACTTAATAAACATGTTATCAATAGTTCCATTCGAAAATCCTATGTCAATCAAGAACTTACTTAGCCTCTCATACCATGCCTTAGGGGCCTGCTTTAAACCATATTATGCTTTATTTAATTTAAAAACATGATTTAGAAAATCTTCCCTAGCAATGCCGGTGGTTGTTCTACATAAACCTCCTCATTTATAAAACCATTTAAAAATGCACTTTTTACGTCCATTTGAAAAAGCTTAAAGCGTTTAAAGCCTGCATATGCAAGTAAGACACGAATAGACTCTAATCTAGCTACTGGAGCAAAAGTATCATCGAAATCAATACCTTCCTCCTGGGAATAACCTTTTGCAACTAACCTCGCTTTGTTTCTAGTGCCTTTACCGTGTTCGCCCGAGTTTGTTGCGGAAGACCCATTTGGTTCCTATGATGGATTTTTCATCTGGTCTCTCTACGAGTGTCCACACATGGCTCTTTTTGAGCTGAGATAGCTCATCCTGCATGGAAGAGACCCAGGAGATATCGTCTAGGGCTTCATGGACTGTCTTAGGTTCAATCACCGAGAGCAGTACATCATGGGATTCCATCGTATCCTGATTTCGTGCAGTAGCTCGAGTTTTAATTCCAGATGTAATATTTCCTATCACTTGATCTGTTGGATGACTGGAAGCATGGTTCCATTTTCTGTGTTGCTGCTTGTCAGCTTCTGGTTCCAGTGTCTCAACGTTTTCATCTTTCGGAATATCTTCCTCACCGTCTTTAGTATCCTGCAATTCTGCACAAGGCAAATCTATACCTTCCTCATCAGTAGCATCTGTATTAGGTATTTCATCAAAAGTAACATGTATGGATTCCTGAACAGTCAGCTTTCGTCTATTATAAACACGATGTGCCTTAGAGTGAAGACTGTAACCAAGGAATATCCCTTCGTCTACCTTAGAGTCAAAATTTCCTCTCTTATCTCTATCGTTCAAGATAAAACATTTACATCCAAACACACGAAAGTAACCTATATTTGAAGTTCTACCATGCCAGATTTCATAAGAAGTCTTCTTTAATATCGGCCTAAGGAAGACACAGTTAGACACATAACAAGCTTTACTAACAGCTTCCGCCCAAAACTGTTTAGGAATATCATACTCATGTAGCATAGATCTAGCCATTTCTTGTGACACCCTATTTTTCCGCTCAACTACACCGTTCTGTTGGGGAGTTATAGGAGCAGAGAAGTTATGACTATATCCATATTGATCACAGAATGATGCAAATGATTTACTGTCAAATTCCACCCGTTATCACTACGTATCCTACACAGATTCATTGCTTTTTCATTTTCTAGTCTCTTCACTAGTGATGCAAAACTATCTAGTGCCTCATTCTTATGTGCAAGGAATATCACCCATGTATACCTGGAATAATCATCAACAATGACAAAGGCATATCTTTTACCTCAGAGACATTGTTTAAACCGGACCAAAAAGGTCGAGATGAAGCAGTTCCAGCGATCTGGATGTGGATATCACATACTTTGCTTTGAATGATGTTTTGATCTGCTTACCCATTTGGCACGCTTTGCATGTTTTGTCCTTGATGAACTTCATGTCAGGAACACCTCGTACCAGTGCATTACTTGTAATATGAGACAGTAATTCCATGTTGGCATGTCCTAAGCGTCTGTGCCATAACCAGGTGTTATCCTGTGTAACTGCTAAGCACTTGACATTCTGGTAAGTGATATCATCAAGAGTAATACAATAGATATTTCTATCCCTACACGCACTAAATAACACCTTATTGTCATTTCTAACAACACACTTATCATTTTCAAAAGTAACCGTATGACCTTTATCACATAATTGACTAATACTAATGAGATTATGTTCTAAATTCTTAACCAACCATACGCCATCTATAGGAGTATGTAAAGTATACCAACAATTCCAACTCCAATAATCTTAGCTTTTGTGTTGTCGGCGTAGGAGACATATCCCCCGTCAAATGCTTTCACCGACACAAACTTACTGATATCACCTGTCATATGGTGGGAACACCCACTGTCGAGGTACCACTTGTTTTTCTTGCTGGATTTTCTTCTTTGTACCTGCATGAATCAGTTCTTTTCTGAGGTGCCCAACTTTGATTGGGTCCTAAAAGGTTAGTGGCAAAATAACTCATGTTAACACGTGATATATCATCTGTCACAGATTGTGTTCTCACAAACACAGGCGGGCCAGTGTTAGAACTTTGATTCTTAGGAACCTGCTTTGGCCTCAAGATATATCTAGATTTATCAGCTCTCTTCAAAAATACAGTGGTTAGCATAATGACCGTGACGGCTGCATGAAAAACATTTAGGCTTTCTAACATCTTGTGGAGGTGCATCATGCTTAGGTGTCGCGGAATATCCTATCCCTGTTTTTCCAACATGTCTAGGAGGTTTAAGTATGATGTCAAGATTTTGTTTCCCTTCAAGAAGTCTATCAACAGTTCGTGTTTTTCTTCTAAGGATTCCTTAAGAACAGACATGTCTTTAGATATATCATTGTTTTGCTTCCTAAGCTCTTCACAATTACATAAGGCTTTTTCTTCCTTAAGGATTTCTAGCTCAGCTCTCAAGCGTTCATTTACTAGATCCGTTTTGTGCTTTTCTCTAGCTACGTCATCTCGTTGCCTAACCAGACTCTTTACTTGTGAGTTGAGCGACTTAATCCTTCTTTCTGCATTTTGAATTATTTCAAACATCTCTTCCTTTTCATCTACTTCAGGATCTGACGAAGCGTTATCATGAGATTCATCTTGCCTAGCAAATAATTCATTTAGAAAGAGTATTTTCTTAATAGTGGATGAAGAAGATACCTGATCATCATCGGCCATGTAGGCGAGATCTTCCTCCTCTCCACTTCCGGCCTCTTGCCAGTTGGTGACCATGGCTTTCTGCTTCTTTATCTTTTTGTCACCACTTTGCATCGGGCAGTTTGAGGCGAAGTGGCCTGGCTTGTTACACTTGAAGCATTTCTGCACATTGTTCCCAGATGACAATATTCACTTGTCCCTAGGTTGGAACTTGGAGTTTCCTTTGAACTTTCTTCTCAGTCGAGACTTTTCAAACTTCCTGGTCAGCATGGCGATCTGCTCCAGTAAGTCTTCCTCAGTTTCTTCTTCGCCCTCAGAGTCATTGTCCTGTTCAGTGTTGAAAGCAATATTCGGTTGGTTTCGAACTGGTGGTTTCTCTTAGATGGAGATCCGAGTCATCTCGTAGGTGGTCACAGATCCGATCAATTCTGAGATGGAAAGTTCGTCCAAGTCCTTTGCTTCATAGATGGCAGTTACATTGGGATTCCATTCTCTTGGAAGAGATCTCAATATTTTTTGCACTTTCTCACAGTCCAGAATTTCTTTCCCAATGAGAACATTTAATTGATGATGTTCATGAATCTTGCGTACATGTGGCTTATGGTCTCATTGTTGTCCATTTTGAATAGCTTGGTGAATTAAGAGGGCTATTCTTTCTTGTACAAATCGAGTGGTTCCCTCATGTGTGAGTTGAAGCATCTCCCACATATCTTTGACAGATTCGATGAGCTTACACGATTGTATTCTTCTCTTGTAAGTGCGCAGGCAATCATGTTCTTTGCTTTGGCATTCAGGGAGATTCCTCGCTTGTCTGTTGCATCGTAGTCAGAACCTTTCCTTGGAGTCCATCCGCCTTTTTGGGATTGTAAGGTCCAGTAGTGATGATATCCCACAGGTCGTAGTCTGCAGCAATCAGGAATTCCTTCATACGGTTTTCCATATGGCGTAGTTTGTTCCATCAAAGAGTGGTGGCTTGGAATGGGATTGTCCCTCTGCAAAAACATCAAAACTCGAAGAAGCCATTACATCTTTAACTCAGGCTTGTTAGGCCCGTCGTTTGAGCAACCTAGCTCTGATACCAAATGAAGATATAAATGTGCCTAAGAGGGGGGTGAATTAGGCTTATAAAATTTTATGCTTCTTCTTTTCACAAATCCTAAGTGTAGTGACTTAGATATGCCTACTGATGCTTGTGACGAGTATGCCTGATATATCCTAGTTACGTCGGATGTGTGTTGGGTCTGTCTCACATCGATAAGGAAATAACTGAAAAGTAAATGGGAGACAGGATTTTTATAGAGGTTATATCCCCAACTGGAGTTTACTCCTCTACTTGGGGTTTGCTCCCCAAGAGTTTAACCAATCACTATAATGCACCGTAGCTGGATACAAAACTGATTGATTAGCCCAATACACAACCGAAACAAGTCGAACCTAGACACACTAGGTTACCACATGCCGAGTTTCGTTCCTGAATCTCCTGATCCCGACAGACACAGCTCACTACCAAAGGGACCCCGGAACTCGTCGTTCCCTTCACATGTGCGTAAGCGTCGACCTTGCCTCCTTGGCGTTGCTCACGTCCGAAGACAACACGTCCGAAGACAGAATATATGGTGGGAGGTAGGAATAACGGGATGAGTCACTCGTGCAGTGATGGAATCACAAGTAAAAGCTCAGTATGGCAGAAAGCAATCGCAAATGGGGCTCAGGAATCTCTTAATATGTTTCTGCTAAAAAATCTTTCGTAGGCGTATATTCTCAAATTCTCAGTGCCTTGAAATTCTGAAGTGCAGCTCATATATAATCCTTTTCAATCAGCACTTCACATGGAAAATCATATCATATAATAATCACCAAATCAAGCATAGTTTCTATGCAATTTTCGAGTCAATCATACCATATAAATCATGCTCTTAATAAATCATCACAACGATCATATAGCACATTAAATCATGATTATATTCCATATAAAGATTCAAATTCGTTCTCAAGCTTATTTAACCATTTCGCATATAGTTACCATGTCAGGACTTTCCATGAGTGATTCTCTGCTATCTGTTTCTAGTGTAAATCGATCCAGATTAACTTTCCAAATCTAGCGCACGAGATAGCATCATATCAGCATGTTTTCCATGTACAGCTCATAGTATTAGATCAATATATTTACCATGTTTAGCACACAAATCAGATCAGGGCATACTTAATTCGATTTATCATATCATTGCAGAGCTCCTTATTTCAGACATCACTTCCTTTTATAGCATATACCATATAATAGCACCTTATCCACAAAGTCAATCAAATCAAATCTTTCCTAATTATAATTTCCAATCAACATAAGGAAATATATTAATTCAACATTGCACATGAAATTCAGTGGAAAGCATGCAAACGATTTTCTACTCGATTTCATTCAGGAATAAACAAGTATCAACGGATATATCACTTTCCATATATAAACAACGTATTTTCCTTTTAGAACTCACTAGGATATCTCATGCATTATTTCCATATATAGCACAGAACGATATATCATGTCTCATGGACTGCCTATAACATGCGATCACATAATCTCATCAACCAAATCATATACGAATCAAATATTCAACACTTTAATCAATCTATAGCTCATAATCAATGCATGTGTGAATATTTTCATATACTTAGACATATATTGATCATAAATCGAATTGCTTAATTTACAGACCTAACGTCATTACAATTACATTGTCCATCAAAACTCTCTAACACTCATGGACCAAAAAGGTCAACATGCCTATTAGGGACAAATTGTCCTCGCGCATCTTCGGCGTGCACCTCTATATGTCAAATACGAGTTGTTGTAAGTAAGATATATATTGTGTGAGATACATTAATAATGTAATACACTTACAAATTTCTCAGCCAGTCCCGATTCGTCGGGTTGTCAAGGTGATATTGACCATCTTTTCCTTTGCTTATTCGAATACGAAAATAGTCCCTAGTTCTATTATTAGCTTGGAGGATTGATTCAGATATTTCCCTGTCTTGGGGGGGGGGGGGGCATGTGCGTTAGTGGGTCCTCGTCAACCCATTCGGGTCGCTGACCTATATACCCCGCCGTGCCGAGATGGTGTTGTGAGCCTGGATTTGTTTAGCCTTCTGACTAATCTCCTGCAATATTCATAAAAATAATAGGTGTGAATATATATATATATTATATATATATATAAAATTTGGAGGACTATTACTTTATCAGGCTTCCCTATAGTCCCTCCACGCTTGGAGCCCTTCCTGGCCGAGGTGCTCGTACTCATTAGCCAACTTAGGCCCTTTCTTCTTCTCCTTGATAGCATATTTGGGCTTCCAATTCTTGCGAAGCTCACCGGCTTTCTTGAGGACCTTCTTTATAGCAGGATTATCAGGCAAGTTCCAGGTCCGCTGATAATATGTTTTTGGTATATTAATATCAATTATATACAACAGATAACGAACACAAGTAAAATAATCATTAATTTACCTGAATGTCTGCCCAAAGTACCTCCTTGAGCCCGTCGTCGATGTGGCGCCAATTGGTCACATAGTCGGTAACCTGTGATCTTGTCGCGTAACCAATGTAGTTGCTAAATTTCATCCTGGTATCATTGTCAGGGCCAATGCATGTACGGGCGTCGTTGAACTGCAAGATGCACTCATCCGAAGTAGCGCTCAACTTCTTACGTAGATTCTTCATGCTGTACGGGCATCTCTTGCACCTATTCGTCCCGCTTGATTCGGTACCAGGCGAAGACAATGTGGGGGGATCCGAAGACATTGTACCTGAAAAACATAACAAGAGAAGATTTATTTAGCAAAGAAAGACATGAAAACTGTAGATAAATGGAAAACGAATATCAAATTTTTAATAATATTTACAAATTTCTAATTTGTGAACAATACATTCCCTCATCGTGATTTGGAATTATATATCAAATTTGTATCATCTTCCGCAATAAGGACGTGTTTCACACTGGTAGGAAATGAGAATGTCTCATCGCTTCTGTCATAGTCCTCTTTATCATCCACATCACCGATGCCAACAACACTTCTCTTTCCTTGAAGAACAATATGCCATCCACTATTAGCAGGATCTTCAATGTAGAATACTTGTTTCGCTTGTGCGAGGATGAAAGGGTCGTCCATTTAACCCACTTTCTGTAAGTCCACTGTTGTTAATCCTAACTCTGGATCTATCCAAACGCATCGCATGTTATCAGCCCATTGACAACATAGTAACAAATTTTACGTTGTTCTTGTAGACGAGTTCCCATATTTCTTCGACAAATCCATAGTATGAACTTGCATTGGTCGTAGCTTGAGCATCCTTTTCCACGGGGTACTTCTCTCGACAACGCAACTAATATGACCCCACTGTTCTGCGATTCACTCCTATCATCTCGCCTTTTCGTATAAAACGTGTACCCATTGATATCGTAACCTTCATAAGTCGTAACAGTCCATTCGGGTCCCCATCCCAGCCATTTTATCATCTCACTGCAATTCGATCCGGTATCTGCATAAAGTGTCCTCGTTCCGAACCTGCCTAAAAATATTCTATTGTGCTCATTTATGTACCATAGCTCCGATTTTTTGGATTTCGTGCCGTAAGGTAGCCATGTGCTCCTCCATAAACAGGTACACTTCGGGTATATGACGCAACACGAGGAAATGTGCACTTTCCCATAGTTCTCGCGATACTGTCTTGTACTGCGGTTTCGTCAATGATTTCCCTCCTAGTTGTCCATCATGGCGAGACGTAAGTATACCAACCGCGTTAACATTTGCCTAGTACTAAGAGCAAAACTCAACGCATTCCTTTGTAGTGTATCCTTCGACTATGCCACCTTCGGACGATATCGATTTCTAACATATCCCTTAAGGATCTTCATATATCGTTCAAATGGATACATATATCTCATGTGAACAGGGCCACATATCTTGATTTCTCGAACTAGATGTACGACTAGATGTATTATTATGTCGAAAAAAGACGGAGGAAAGAACATCTCGAAGCGGCACATGTTATTACGACATCCGCTTGTAGCTCGCTTAGCACCTCGAGATCAAGAACTTTCTTGCATATGCGTTGAAAAAGAAACACAATTTTGATATTCAGTGACGAACGTGCTTCGGCATTATACCACGGATTGCGACTGGCAGTAGATGCTGCATCAATGCATGACAGTCATGAGACTTGTACCCCACCAGCTTCAGGTTTTTCATCGAGACATATCTCCTTATGTTACTGGCAAAAACTTAACTTTTCAGCCCTGGTAAGTGTGAAGCATGTCGGGGGAAGGAAAGTCCTCTTTCCCTTTTCAATCGGTGCTAGCTTAGGCCTCATTCGAAGTTCGACCATGTCAAGCCTGGCTTTTAGTCCATCTTTAGTCTTACCATGGATATTTAAAAGGGTGCCTACAATGCTATCACACACGTTTTTCTCATCGATGCAGTGTCTGACGTCGAGGTTCTCCCAATAAGGTAGCTTCCAAAATATTGATCGTTTTTCTAGACATTGTTGTCTTTCTATGTTTTGCACTTCTTACCAAGCTGAGTATTGATGTGTGCGACGATATCACTCAATCCGTGCCATTCAACGGTATTGTAGCCCTTGAAGTCTCACTTTCCCCGTTAAATAGTGATAGAAGCTTTTTCTTGGTTCTATATTCGTGGGTACGTGGTAGGAATTTTCGATGGCCCATGTACGTGTGTTTCCTGTAGTTGTTCAACCACTGACTATCCGTATTATCCCCACAAACTGGACAGGCTTTCTTGCCTTTTACACTATACCCAGACAGATTCTCGTAAGTTGGGAAATCATTTATGGTACAGAATATCATGGCGCGTAGCGTAAACCGTGATCTGATTGATGAATCGTACACTTCAACTCCTTTGTACCATAGTGCTTTCAGATCGTCGATCAACGGAGCCAAGTAGACATCAATGTCATTTTTGGGTTGTTTTGGACAGGAGATTAAACACGACAACATGATGTATTTTCTTTTCATCGTAAGCCACGGAGGGTGGTTATACACACAAAGCAGCACCAGCCAAGTACTGTGACGGCTGCTAAAATCGCCAAAAGGGTTTATCCCATCATGGCATAGCCCCAGCCGGAGATTCGCGCCTCACCTCCAAATTCAGGATACATCGAATCAGTGTTCCTCCATTGCGGGGAATCCGCCGGATGTCTCAATTTTCCATCATTTTTCCTTTCCTCATCATGCCATCTAAACATCTTAGCATCGTCGGGGTTTGAGAACATGCGTTTTAATATTGCAATAATTGGTAAGTACCACAAAACTTTAGCAGGGGGCCACCGACTTCGTCTTTTCTCTTTTAACACCAGGTGTCGCACGTCGGGCACTTATAAGCCGACTCATAATCTTCCCAATAAAGTATGCAGTCATTCAGACAAGCATGTATTCTTTCGTACTGTAAGTTCAATGGGCACAATAGCTTCTTCGCTTCATAGGTCGACGTCGGAAGCTCATTGCATCTGGAAGCACATCCGCGATTATTTCCAGAAGTGTTGAGAAACACTTGTCTAAAATACCAAATTTAGCCTTAACGTTCAGTAGCTTGAAGACAACAGACAACTTTGTGTACTTTGAGCACGCGGTGTACAAAGGGATATTGTTGTCCCTAACAAGGCTGTCAAATATGGGAGGACGTTCTTCAAAATCCTCTTGGACATCACGCATCCTGTCCTCGATACGATCATTATCGTCGTCCACAGAACTTTCAGCTACGGCATCGTCCTCCAAATCTAGTGGCACTCTTGTACTAGTTCCGACACCCACAAAACTAGCTTCATCGACGATGGCTTCACCGTGCCATATCCAATTCGTATACCCAGGTTTAAAACCGACTATTAGCAAATGTTCCTTCACAACGTCACAACTCCACCAGTTGATGTTATTGCAATTACGACAAGGGCACGAAATCTTCGATTGCCTTTTTTTCCTACGATTCTGTTCAGCACATCTCATAAATTCCTCCACACCCTTCGCATATCCGTTGTTTGCATATTATACATCCAACCCCGATCCATTCCACTAGCCTAAACTACACAAATAAATATTTACAATCGATCGAGGGCTTTGATAGGGTCCTTATCGCTCCAACCTAACACATCTTAAACATACACTATTGCTTGTAAATATGTCTTTGAGCTTCCATGTTGACAAAAATTCGGCAGTATTTCCCCATAGTTCTCCAAGTAGACGAAAAAATATGAAAAGGATATACATCCAATCCATATGTCTACCCGGAGAACATTTAAGGGAAATGTAAACCAAAATTTTCATCTATATCAAATCTAAAACACACATTTACATCCTAAAGCGACAATGAACGTTTAAGAACGGTCCCAAACGACGATCATTCAAGGTTTTCTCCTAATGAGAAAACCTTGAACGGGTATCTAAGCTTCAATAAAAACCTAAATTCACAAAGAGAAAGGCATATAAGTCAAACACGGGTTTGAAAACTTACGTAATCGTCCGTAGAAGTCAAGCACGAATATCACCCGAAATTCGCCCAAGCACGAATATCACCCAAAGTTGACCCAAACCTAAATTTCACAAAACAATTAGCTTAATATCAACCTCAAATTGAATATAACAAGGAACTAAGCCCAAATTACGGACGGAATACCCAAAGAAAAGGGAGATGCCGCGGCCAAAATCGACCCAAAATCCAAAATTGACCAAACTTTACCTAAAAACCTAATTTTCGCAAAGATCAACCTTAATATCTACCTTGAATCAACTATAACACAAGAATAGGCTATGAAATTGCATCAATCGAGCTCGAAAACCTAAAAAATTCGAAAACCTAAATTTCACAAAGCTAGAAATCTCAACAATATAAACCTGCAAATCGCGAAATACAAAGATCGAAAATGCTAAATGGACATCTTACCATTTCTCTGAGCTCGTAACGGTCGGAAATTAGTTGCAATTCGCCGGAAAATCGCTAGAGAGCCGCGGATGGTTTTAGGTGTTGGTTCTGTCGATTTTTCCAAGTGAAGAAGACGGTGTGAGTTTTAAAACAAGCATGGGCGACGGTTGTAAGCCCCAAATCACGTAACCGTCGCCCATAAAATAAAATTTTATTAAATCTTTTTTTAAATTTATGGGCGACGGTTGTTACCGAATAAAACAACCGTCGCCCATACTTAATTTTCTTTTTTTTTTATATTATTTGTAAACATAGACGACGGGTTTTTCGTTAATAACCGACTTTAATAATTAATAAAAGCTTCGGTGAGGTTTGTAATAAGCAACCGTCGCCGAAAACCTTCCAAAAGTTCATAAAAATACCAAAATGCCACCGCGTCCATTATGGGCGACGGTTTTGGCAGAGCCGTCGCCTATGGTGCCGTGGCCTATAACTCATTTCCTACTAGTGAAGTTCGGAAAGGTCGGAAATCATTCGAAGATCCCCGGAAAATTGCCTAGCCGCGCATTTATTTTTTAGTTTCTCTTCGATTTTACTAAGTGGGGGAAGAAGAGGGGATTTTAAACACTTCTTGGGCGACAGTTGTTAGCCAAAAATTCCGTAAACGTCGCCCAAACTCATGCTTAAAAAAAACTAAAAAAATAAAAAAAATGAGATGTGTAACACCTTGGGCGATGGTTGTTACTAAACAACCGTCGCCCAAACTCATGAAAAAAAATAAAAATATTTAGAAAAAATAAAATGTATAACACCTTGGGCGACAGCTATTGCGTAACAACCGTCGCCCAAACTCATATTTTATAAAAAAATAAATAAATAAAAAAGTTTATAGGCGACGGTTTTTTTTTTCAATGTAGAACCGTCGCCCAGATCATATTAAAAAAATAAATTAATAAAGTTTATGGGCGACAGTTATTGTGTAGGAAACCGTCGCCGGAGGCTTTCGTCAATTATAGGCGACGGTTTTGCCGAATCAACCGTCGCCTATGACGAACAAAAACTAAAAAATATTACGGAAGTGCCACCGCATCCACTATAGGCGACGGTTTTTGTGGAACCGTCGCAAAAGTGTCGTTGCCTATGTATCATTTTCTACTAGTGTTCGGAGAAGATTAAACATCATCAGAATTGAATATGTGTAATGACAAGGGTTCGGATTATTTTCCCCTTCCGTTATAAAGTCCCCACTTGCAATGCAACTGAAGTGGGGCGGTCCCAAAATGGATGTACACACTAAGTTGTAAACTGGATGTTGGATAAAATGTTGAGGGAACACTCGATTCTAACACTCAAGCGCACAACGGAATGTTGATTACTTAGTGAGAAACCTAATAAACACGAGATGTAAATTTTGCAGCAAGTTAGAAAACTTGCTGCGTGCCCCAAGGCGAAATTCCACTACGAAGTGGATTACAAAATAACTATCGAAAGACAGTAAAAATCAAGCCTAGAAAAAATTATGAATCTTAAGATCCTACAAACCTACACTGTAGACTTTTGCAAAAGAAGGTTAGGCTAAAAAGACACTCGTGATATAAAACTCGCTCAAACTTCGCTCGTAATCTCTTGTCTATGCGTAATCATTGAAACGGTTAAGTGAAGTTCCTTTTTATATGTCTTCGACTTTGGGGCGACTTCACCAACGACTTAACTTCCACTAACATTCACTAACTTCCACTAAGGTGAAATGGTGCGTTAGTTACCGTTAGGGCTTGACTTGGTAAGCTCCAATGAATCGATCTTAACTTGTACTCCAATCTTCTTATATTTACTAAGCTCAATTCCTAAGTTCGCTCCATCGTATCTACACGTATTCCACACGCTTTGATTCATTCCCAATCCTTATCTAAGTCATGCACATCACTAAAAATAGCCAAGAACCGAATTAGATTTGGGTATGAAAGATAAAAGTGAGATAGGAGACATTCTCGGGCAACAAATGTTGACTAGAATGTTCTCCTAACATTGCCAGTGTTAAAGTCTCAACATTAACAATCTCCCCTTTTTTATCTTTCTTCCCAAAACCAAGCAGAAGTTAGACATAGTGGAACTCCCCCTGAAGGCCAAACTACTCAAACACAAAATATTAAAAGATGGTTAGAGTAAACGCAAATAAAATAGTTCATAAATTATTCAAAGTACTAAGAAATAGTACAAGCCGATTAGAGATCTGAAAAGTAACATCTGCAAAAGAAAATAAAATTGGTCCATACGCAAAATAAAAACACATAAGCAAGAGGCAAATCAGGCATGCACACACAAAACACAAAAGAGCGCATGCACAAAATATTGGACTCTCGACCGAGTCCTTTGCCCCCTTTCCAACTTATTCCTCAGCCGAAGCTTCCTGTTCTCCTTGAACCTCTCCAGTCTCCCTAGCATTCTGAGCTCATTCTTCTTGGTCAGCTCCCCCTGCTTGCTCGGCTCCGCCATGTCCACTTGGTCCAGCTCGATCTTCAGCCCCAGCACCTTCTGCCTCTCCCCTTTTTGGGATGAAAGTAGCCTCTAAGACAGCTCGTTGAGCCACCAAAGCTGCGATGGACTCATTGAGGCACTTTATCGCCTGTTCCAATGCGGAGCTAGATGTTGACCAAAAGTCTCGATCAACATCCTAGGTAGCTGTTCCGGAGTTCGCCATGGTGGATCAATGACCTGGTCTGGAGTGGTGAGTCAAGCCTAGTTGGCTGAAATCCACCTTGTACGAGAACCCTTTAAATAATAGATGGGTAAGGGAGAATCCCCTTTTCCAATCTTTTCAGCCTGGTTCGACATATGGTTGAGGATGATTTCCCCCCAGTTTAGAGGCAAATCTTGGCCAAGCGCGTACAGTAGGTGTGCCATGCTTTCGGTCACTCTTGTGTCGCTCATAGTTGGTAACCAACTAACAATCCCAATTTTGAACAAGACCGTAAACAAAGAAGTCAAAGCACTACACGCACAATTCCCCTCCCAAACAGACACTCTACCCCTAGTAATAAATCTCACAACTCATCATTATCATATTCGTACCCCGTATCAACCTCTAGGGTTTCCAAGAACTGATTTATAGCCCGAGAAGAAAAATCATATAAACTCCCTCTCACAAAAACCTTCTCGTACTTCCTATAGTTTACTTCAGCCACATTAAAGAAGAGGTTAGCATATACCTCATGGACGACTGTATCGCAGTACATCCCTAAACACATCACCATTTTCGCGAAATGGCGAGACTCTAGAAATTGCATCACGCCGTACTTTCTGAAGATCGCAACAGTCCTCTCAAATCGGAAGAGCCTTTGACTCTCAAGGATGGCCACAGGTCCTAATATGCAGACCGATAGAATTTGTAATTTGGCAGTGGCTCCTCCCAATCTGAGTCGTCCAATGTGAGGTCAGCATTCGACTCAACATCGTCCGCACTTGATGCGACTGGCGAGAGAGCTTTATGGCTGGATTCAAGCTGAGTTGGTCCTTCAGTCCACGACCGCTATGCAGGTCTATCCTCAGAGCTCATTGGCCTCTTCCCTGCTTTCTTCTTGAGTTTGTTCTTCACGGAGAGCAAGGTCTCAGCTAGCCAGCCTCGTCCTCGTGTTCATTCTCTGGAGCATCTGAGGCAGTGAGAGACTCTGACATTGAGGGTGGTGTTTCTCCCCTAAGACACGGAAGTCTTCATCGGAAATTTTGGGAGTCCACAATGTCATAGGTCGTGGCATCGATGATGGTGTCAGTGGAATCTCTCCAGATGGATATTGGCGCGTCAGCATTAGAGGTTGGGTTCGGGGACCGTCGAATTCGATTGCTGCAACGCCGTTTTTGGACAGTGGCGAACTCTGAGGATTAACCACCAGGCATTTTAGTGGCAGTGTTTGAGTTCTCCTCAGGGACTGGGTCTGAAGGAGGAATCGCGGTCTCTTGAGCGACAAAGATTGGGGTTTCGACCATCACAGAGTTCGGCACTTCTGGGTTGGCGTCTGAGGTAATCGGCGCGGCCGGAGTTTGGTCTGTAGGTGGAACTTCCGCTTCAGTGGCACCAGACTCGGGTTTTTCGTTGGGATTAGGGTTTGGCCCTTCTTCAGCGCGACCCCTTCTTCGTTTCTGATGTGTCTGTTACAGAACACTTGAACGTCATCTATGTCTCTGTCTATGCCAAGTTTGCCCTTAGGAGGTAGGTTAGAAGCTGGGACTTCGGATTCTGTCGCGCCAGAATCTGGGGCTTCTTCAGAAACAGGGTTCAGCACCACCGGTGATTCGCCGCGATTAGGGGACGGAGGCACTGTAGCTTCAATCGGTGCCAGAATTGTCTGAAGTGGGACTACATCATAAACAACTTCGCCCAATGTTGGGTCAACACTGAATTTATTCATTATTTGGTGAGTTCGACATATCGAAATCAAGAAGTGAAATCAAGAAATTGAGATGAAGGACAGAATGTGTAACCCTCGATTATATGAAACACAGAGACGCAGAGAGGGATTTTCAGAGAGAAGCTCGACTTATGCAGTTTAGGGTTTGTGTGATGAGAGATAATCAAACCAAGCTTCACAGGCTATAAATAGTTCCAACGGTAAAAAATAAAAACGGCCACCTCAATAATGGGAGCATAATGTGGAGTAAATGGGCTGAAAAAAATAACAATCGGACTTAATACAATTTAAGCAATTTAGAGGATAAAATCGTATTAGTTCAGAAATTGCCTAAATAAACATGGAGCTAATTATACTACCTCCGTCCCACTTAATACTTCCCAAAAATTTGTGGGCACGTAGATTAAGAAACCACATTTTTTTAATATTATAGTACACTTTTAAGGAATGGAGAGAGAAAACTAATTAGTGGGCACGCAAATTAAGAAGCCTTTTTTAAATATAAATGGTGTAATTAGTTTAATTACTGGAATAATATTTACCAAAAGTAGAAATGGGAAGAATTATGTGGGACGCCCGAAATAGAAAGATGAGAAGAAATAAGTGGGACGGAGGAAGTAGTATTTAGAGGACTGAGTCATACGAAAATATAAGAGCTAGTGTGACCGTGTTTCAACCAAAAATACCAAGTCAAAAATCATAGTAGAATCGAGCGAGACTAACCGATTAGGCGTCGAAGATGAGCACTTTGAGACAAGCGTAACGAGCTGTTCTTTGGGAGTTCTAATGCAAATCTGAGAGATATCTAAGTTAGACACAAACTGTGTCAGTTTGTGTCTAACTTAGATATCTCTCAGATTTGCATTATCTAAGTTACAAACTGACATATGTGAGATATCTCTCAGAGCTAAAAACAAATGCACATAACGAAAGCACACAAATATAGCATGATCAAACTGACAGTTACACATGTTGCCTCACATTTGACTCAACATTCTCATTCCGTAATCCTTAACTTTTCTGCCCGACCCTCTAAAACCAGTACCCTTACCATTTCTGCCCTTCTACCTTATTCTCTATTATGATTTTTACTTCTCCCTTATTCCCTAAGCATCAAGATTTGGATTTTTGTCGCAAAGTGTACATCGTCACAACGAATGCCGTGTACCTAGGGATACTTATTACCAAATACCTATATCTTGTAAAAGGATTATGAGCAGGCTTATATGCGTCAAGGATTGACTTTTTGTCGTAGAGAGTACATCGTCACCAAGAATGTCGTGTACATAGGGAACTTATTACCAAGAGCCTATATATAAGGGATCGGGTTAATTTAGAGACAAGTCAAGAAGGATCGAGTCATTTCACAGGAAAACAGAGAAGAATATTTAACCAAAAATTAAAGCAATAACCATCGAATTTGACATATGCTATGTTGATCAAAATGTTGGACCAACATTCAGCAGACTGAAGCAAACCTATGGATTTCTTCAGGTTCGAAAACCGTTCAGAATCCAATGCTTTCGTGAAAATGTCAGCTAACGGAAGTGTCGTGTCTATATGCTCAATGCGAAGTAGTTCTTTTTCTACGATCTCTTAGAAAATGATGCCTAATATCTATATGCTTAGTATGTGAATACTGGATAGGGTTCTTAGATATCTTGATGGCACTAAGGTTATCACAGTACATGGAGGAAGACTCGCGCTCTAAACCAGTCACACAACATGCTATTTAACCACATTAATGGGGTACAGCAACTACCCGGCACATACTCAGATTCAGCAGTAGATAAAGACACACGATTTTGCTTCTTACTGTACCATGCAACTAGATTGCACCTAAGAAGAAACAATCGCCACTTGTGCTCTTACGATCATCCTCATCACCTACCTAATCAGCATCACTGTAGCCTACAAGACTCGTATTAGTATCTTTAGTGAACCACAATCCTAGGCTACACGAACCACTCACATATCGAAGAATACGTTTCACTGCATTTAAGTGGAAAACCTTAGGCTTAGATTGAAATCTAGCACAGACACATACGCTATACATATATTGGGTCTACTAGCTGAAAGGTACAACAAACTGCCTATCATGGATCGATATAATGGTGGGTCAACATTCTGTCCAACATTATCTTTACTTACCTTTTGTGTAGACCCCATATGCATTTTCATTACCTTTGCGTGTCCCACCCGAACTTCTTTACGGTGTTCTTAGTGTACGTTTCCTGTGACATAAAAATTTCGTCACTGCTTTTGCTTGATCTGCAAACCGAAGAAAAAAGTTCCCCAATCATTCTCATTTTGAACGTGGAGTTCATGGCATGTACGAATTGATCTAACATTGATTGCGAACTAGAGCAAAAAACTATGTCATCTACATAAATTTGAGCAATTAAAGTATCAGCACGACTCTTTTTACAAAGAGTGTGCGATCTGCCTCACCTCGGGTGACCCCAAATTCAAGTAAAAATGTGGTTAACCTGCCATACCAAGTTCAGGGAGCTTGCTTCAGTCCATACAACACTTAGCTTAAAAACATGGTTAGGGAAATGCGGATCCTCTAATCCCTTAGGTTGTTCGACATAGATCTCTTTATCAATATATCCATTTGAAAACGCACCCTTAACATCCATTTGGTGTAACGTGATATTAAGCCAACATGCAATCGCTAACAACAACCGATGATTCTAACCTAGCCACATGAGCAAACGTCTCATCAAAATCTATGCCCTCTACTTGTGTATACCCTTGGGCTACTAAACGTGCTTGTTCTTAACAACTCTACGAAGTTCGTCAGATTTATTCTTAAAGATCCACTTCGTGCCTATGACATTAATGGCTTTTGGCCGTGGAACCAAGGTCCACATTTGGTTTTTCTCAAACTGCAAGAGTTCCTCTTGCATCGCATTAATTCAAAAATATCCTTGAGAGCTTCTAGAACATTTTTGGATTCTATCTCAGAAACAAAACAATTAAAACGTACCTAGGCGTCTACAGAATTCATGCACCATAGACTTGTAATCCTTGTGCGGCTTGTCCCTGGTTTTCCTTCCTTCGTTCACATCTCCGATGATTAAGTCTGTGGGATGGTCTTTCTGTATCTTAGTTGGTGGATCTCTTCGCACCTCGCTGGGTCCAGCTTCTGTCTGTTCAGGCACTGATGTTGAGTCTGGTGTTGACTCAACATTTGCTTCCATATTCTCCTCTGTTTCATCAACAGCTTGTATAACATCTGAAATATCAACTTGTAGAGCATCTCTGCTAAGACTAGTAGCATCATCAAACAATATTAACAGATTCTTGAACAGACTTCAAGCGCAAGTTATATACACGATATGCACGACTATTAGAAGAGTAACCTAGAAAAATGCACTTGTCACTTTTGG
Organism: Craterostigma plantagineum; assembly: GCA_027422505.1. Lineage (NCBI taxonomy): Eukaryota > Viridiplantae > Streptophyta > Magnoliopsida > Lamiales > Linderniaceae > Craterostigma > Craterostigma plantagineum. The sequence goes on along the minus strand of JAPQWV010001198.1, from coordinate 52,464 downwards.
AGTCGAATTTGGTCAAGTACTCACAATCATTTAACATGTAACAAAAAAACAACTAAACACATGGAAATACTTGACTGTAGGCTTTTTCCCATTCAACAATTCATATGGCATTTTCTTAGTACCATGCCAAAAGAAAACACGATTCGATATATGACAAGCAGTATGAAACGCTTCAGGCCAAAATCTCTTAGAAATACTCTTAGATTACAACATAACACGAACCATTTCTTGCAAAGTACTACTGTTCCTTTCGGCCACGCCCTTTTGTTGGGGCGTCTTAGGAGATTGAAACTCATGAATGATGCATTTCTTATCACAAAACTCATTGAATGACTGATTTCAAATTCCCTAACATGATCCGATCTAATGCAAAAAAGAGGAGCAAAAAATTATTCTTAATCATGGCACAAAAATTCCTGCAAAAAAATAAAAAATACAGTTTTTTTTCCTAAGGAATAATATCCATGCATATATAGAGTAATCGTCCATGAGCACATAGGCATATTTCATACCACCAATACTATCTACTTCTATCGGCCCCATCAAATCCTATGAATAAGTTGAAAACAGTGAGCAGTTTTAAATGTTGGGCAGCATGTTGGTCAACATTATGGCTAGCATGCATTTGCTTACCATTTAAACAAGACTCACAAACAATCTTATAAAACTCCTTTAACTTTGGAATGCCTCTGATGGCTTCGTGTTTGACAAGCTGCTCCAAGGTTCGGTAGTTGACGTGGGGCAGTTTGTAATGCCATAGGATCACCTCTTCTTCGGCCTTCGACAATTGGCACACGTTCTTTGAACTGGATTTGTCACCGACTAAATAGCAGTTGTCAATTGATCTTTTACCTGCCATAACTCGCACGCAGTTGCTGTTAAACACTTCGCAACATTCTTTATTAAACCTTACCTCGAGGTCATCATCGCAAAGTTGGCTTATACTAGTTAAGTTAGCCATGAGCCCAGAGAAGTGAAGAACGTTGCTTAGCTTCAGGAAATCGGGCACGTTCAACCTGCCTCGACCGAGAATCCGCCCTTTAGCTCCTCCTTCGAACGTCACAGATCCACTCCTTAATGGCATGTATTCACTTAGATATTCTTTGGTACCCGTCATGTGTCGGGAACACCTGCTATTGAAGTACCAAGAACCTGTCACGTTAGCTCGCAAAGAGGTATATACGACATTGCATTTGTGTACGGACTTCTCAACCCAAACTTTCTTAGTTGACATAACAGCATTACGCTCACTAGATTTTGAAGGAGAGTTAGCTGAAAGTTCTCCAACCGAACCTTTCAACACTGATTGCTCAATGTTGAGTGGAATGCTGGGGGGCATTTCAACCAACACAGATTTCTTCGAAGAAATCTCCCCGTTTAAGTTCCAGCAGAACGGCTTAATATGACCAACATTTGTATGATATATCCTTAAGTTTACTAGCAGCATGCTTAGAACTTTTCTTAACTATCAAGGTCTCACTACTTCCATTCGTATCATGCTCGGCATTCTTCTTAACAAAGACTATCTTAGGTCTATCATGAATAACAGAATCATGAGCAGGCTGTGGAGCATATCCTAACTCATGAGTATCAGTAATACCTATTGACAGTACCTCATCAAGTGTTGATTTACCCTTGTTCAACTTCGTGAAAGTTTCATCGGCCTGGTCGACTCGCTTTTGAAGCTTGTCAATCTCCTTGTCCTTTCGGGTCAGTATGACTTCCATTTTGTTCATCCCTTCAAGTAGGCTTTCTATCATCTTTCGCTCTTCTCATTCTCCTCGGACAACATTTTCATAATGGCTTTGAGTTCCGAGTTTTTTGTCTTTTCCTTCTCATATTGCATGGACAGCAACTTCACGGCTTCATTAATTTGGACTTCTGCACAAACGTCAGTTTCTAACTCTGTATCATCAGAACTTATACCCCGCAGTTTTGAATCATCATAATCGAAAATAACAAATCTTTTAGATGTTGAGTCACATGTTGGCTCAACACCGGTTACCGCAGTGAAGCCTATAGGATGATCTTCGTCTTCTTCGTTATCTGAGAATGACTGGATGGTCACTGATGATGATTTAGTCTCCTTTGCACATGTGTCTTCATCTTCATCGTCGGAAAGATCTACCCAAAGCGCTTTCCCTCGTTTGCAAAGTGTGTTCGCACATTCGTTGGCAAAGTGACCCCAACCCGTGCACGCATGGCATCTAACTGAATCCCAGTCGATGTTCTTTTTCTTTCCATTTGTGTTGCGTTTGAAGAACAGCGGAGTATAAGATGGTTCTTGTTTGCTATTTCTGACCTTTCCTAAATGTTGGGCCAACTTTTTGCTCTACATTCTTCTTCTGGAGAAACATTGTGAATTTCTTCACAAGCATAGCCGTATTCTCATCATCGTCTGAGTCATCCTCGGTTTGGACTTTGGTTGGCTGAGTGACTAGAGCAAGGCTTTTGCCGCGAGAGGCTCTCTTTTGGACTCGAGATTGCCGCGAGAGGCTTTTACGACTTTACCCCTCGTCTTAAATAAAAATAACTAGATTAAAAGGATAAAATAGCTAATTAAGGGTATAATAGAGATTTCGTTTTATTTCTTAATATGTGTGCAATTACCTTAAACGACTTGTATTTCAAAACAGAGAGAGTATGTTTTACAGTTGAATGTTCAATACATACTTAAAATAATTATATAAGCACTATTTTTTTTTTGAGAAATTTGGGTTTAGATTGGGTAGATAGGAAGATGATGGTGTCTAGTTTGTTTAAACAAGATCAAAGTAATATTTATTGTTTGAGCAAAATTTTAATAAAAATAAAGTTTGTGCTCGCTTTTGTTAAGTTAGGACTTCTTCCAAGGCTGGGCCCGAGGCGACCGCCTCCTAGGCTGCCACACTCGCTCGAGATCGTCAGAAGCTTTCCAAAGTACGTGGTGATATCTTCGTCTTCTTTCATTCTGAGGTTTTTAAACTGGTTGAGGAGAAGCCTTAGTCTAGTTTCCCTCACACTTGCATCGTCTTCGCAATACCTCTGAAGTAGATCCGACGCATCTTCACGGTAGAACAGTTCTGAATTCGGCAGCGTTCTTCTCAAGGACTGTCCATTCGTCGATTGTTTTATCAACAACTTCCCATCAACGTCCGGTGGAGATTTTGGAGTCGCATAACCATTGAGCACAGCCTCCCACGCACGCGTATCGATTGATTTGATGCATTGGCGCACACGAACTTTCTAATTAACATAATTGGAATCGTCTAACACCGGAACCTTGTCGAGATAGTTTGAGCTTGTAACATCCATTGTAGGGGATTGGCAGCGCTTAGTAACGTCAACCGTAGGCTCTGATACGACTTTGAAGTGGAGCGGTCCGGAAATGGATGTAAAACACTATGTTGTAAACTGGATGTTGGATAAAATGTTGAGGGAACACTCGATCTAACACTCAAGCACACAACGGAATGTGTTGATTACTTAGTGAGAAACCTAATAAATACGAGATGCAAATTTTGCAGCATATCAGAAAACTTGCTGCGTGCCTCAAGGCGAAATTCCACTACGAAGATGGATTACAAAATAACTATCGAAAGATAGTAAAAATAAAGACTAGAAAAACTATGAATCTTACGATCCTACAAACCAACAAAGTCCCTAGACTTTCACCAAAGAACACTAGGATAAAAAGACACTCGTGATATAAAACTCGCTCAAACTTCGCTCGTAATCTCTGCCTATGCGTCATCATTGAAACGGTTAAGTGAACTCCCCTTTTACATGTCTTCGATGGGGCAACTTCACCAACGACTTAGTAACTTCCACTAACGTCCACTAAGGTGAAATGGTCCGTTAGTTACCGTTAGGGCTTGACTTGGAAAGCTCCAATGACTCGATCTTAACTTGTACTCCAATGTTCCTATAGTTAGTAAGCTTCATCCCTAAGTTCGCTCCATCTTATCCACACGTATTCCGGACGTTTTTTATCCATTCTCAATCCTTATCTAAGTCCCGCACATCACAAAAATAGCCAAGAACCGAATTAAACACGTTTTGGACATGAAAGATAAAACTGAGATAGGAGACATTCTCGGACAACAAATGTTGACTAGAATGTTCTCCCAACATTGCCAATGTTGAAGTCTCAACATTAACAGCAACATTATAAAATCGTATGTAACATTGAATCTAGATCAATCATATATCTTATTTTCTATTGTTGATGACTTCTCCATTATCTATAATTGCCATCCGGGGCCTGTATTGCATGATATTGTGGCTTTATTTCCACTGAATGGACATTGAAGGCCGCTTGTTCGTGCATGATCCACCGTCGCGATAACTGATCTTAAAGAGAATGAAATTTAAATATAAGGATTTAATTCTTGTTGAATCACCTTAAATTGACACGAATGCCAAAATACTCTTTTTATCTTATCTGGCTAGTTTGGTCTTGGTGAGTTAATGTATAATCCGTTATTCTTTAATCAACTGCGGACTACACCGTATTTATTTATTCTCATGCGATTGCTATAGCAAATAATTGAAAAATACAGTTTACAATGGGAACTCTCACATTGTTGCGCTGCAATGGGCAGGGGCAGTGCCTGGTGACATACAGATTTCATACCGAATCTTGTGATTCCAAAATATCATATCACTAGTACAGAAATACACATGGGCAACTGTTGTTATTGGCCATGGGTGACGGTTCTTGTGCGTCGCCCAGAGCCCCGTCGCCCATATGCGTGATTTTGGGCGACAGGTGTGCAACCGTCGCCGAAGATAGGTTATGGGCGACGGTTGCTAGGCACAACCGTTGCCCAAAGTACCCCCGTAGGGTGCTGTTATGAACGAATGGGCGACGGTTTCTGCCCCAACAACCGTCGCCAAAAGTCAATTATTTTTAAACTTAACATGGGCACGATTTATGTCTTAGAAACCGTCGCCGAAAACATGAATAGAAAATAAAAAAAGCAGCCGTCATCGCCACCCAGCACCGCCACGTCCAGATCCAGCCATCGTCGGCCACCCACATAGCAGCCCAACAACGCCAAGACCCGATCTGGCCGTCGCCGTCGCAGCCCAACACAGCCACGCCCAGATCCGGCCTTCGCCAGCACCGTCATCGCGTTAGCAGTACTATCGCTTACCTTCTGCACTTTCTCCGCCGACTCACCTTCGTAGTCGCCATCCATCTTTCCATCCTCGCCGTTCAGTCCTCTCGTTTCATCTCTGACTCCGGCAATGCCCTCATCCGCTGCTTTCAACTCCCCACCAGCTCCTCCGCCGTCAGATCTACCGCCTTCGACCTCTCCTCCCTCTCCGAGTCCGGCTCCTGCCGGCAGCGGCGCTAGCCACGTGGCCGAGTTCAATTCCAATGGAGGTGACGGCGACTCCTCGTCGTCGTCGAGCAGGCTAAGCCCCGGTCAGAAGGTGGGGGTCGCCGTCGCGGTTGTTTCCGGCATTTTCATCGTGGGTGGTGGGGCTTTGGTGTGCAAGAACTAAGAAGAGGCGACAGAACAAATTAAGGTAGAGAGAGGAGGGAAAGTAGAGAAAGGGGGAAAGTTAGATAGAGAGAGAGGAGGGAAATACATTTTGGGTGCGGCGGTGTTTTAACTTTATATAAATGCATTTAGGGTTAGATAGACAATGGGCGGCCGTTGCTTCAAAACAACCGTCGCCCGTGCTCATATTAAAGAAATTAAGTTTAAAAAAAATTCCATAGAGCATGGGCGACGGTTGCGACAAAACAACCGTCGCCCATACTCATGTTAAAAAAAAAACAAATATAATTTAAAAACATGTGAAAGACTTTGGGCGACGGTTGCTTCATAACAACTGTCGCCTATACTTAATTTTTTATAAAAAAATAAATTAAAATATATAGGCAACGGTTTCTCGTGTCATCTAGAAACCGTCGCCCAAGATTGTATTTAAAAAAAATTAAATTAATAATGTATATAGGCAACGGTTATTGTAGACGAAACCGTCGCCGCAGTCTTTCGTCACTTATAGGGGACGGTTTTGGACAAGAAACCGTCGCCTATGATGAAAAAAAAACTAAAAAAATTACGAAAGTGCCATCGCGTTCACTGTAGGCGGGTTTTTGAGGAACCGTCGCCGAAGGTGCCGTGGCCTATGTATCATTTTCTACTAGTGTATCTCTGCTAATTCACACTTATGATGAATATTATTCCGAGGTGGAGAATCACTTCATGGGATCGGAATTTTCAGAGTGAGATTTGGGTTTTTCATCAACTTGGATATCTTTTGCATCAAGACTCGGTATAACATCGAAGTTTGAAGGGGATGATTCACTTCACCGTGGCATTTTTCCATCTACTCAATTGATGGAAAGAACATATAAAATAAATTGTTTATTAGGAAAACATCAATGCGCTTTATTATTATTATTATGCAGCCTAACCAATATCGTACCTGCACAATATATTTTTCTGCATGAGTGTCATGTCAATTAGTTACAGTTGTAATAATTTCAGGAACTCATGTCTTGCCCGCTCGCGTCAACAAGGGATAGAGTCCACAAACCAGACGGAATAAAAAAAAATAGTTTAGATGTCTAAACTCTCAAAGACGTATATTATCCCTTCAAATACTTGCAAATGAACAAGTAAATAATATTTGAAGGTCGAGTAATCATCATGCAAAATAAGTGGGACTTTGTAATTTTTCTATATTTATGTTTTCGCTCAAAATTAGACTTGCCCAACCGCCGGTTACGGTGGTTCAGTTAGCCCGCCGTCTAACCGGCCGGGAGCGGTTGACGGTTATCCGCCCTCGGTTGACGGTTAGACTAACCGGCAGTTGACTAACCGCTTGTTACGGTTAATCGGCGTTAAAACTGCCATGGCTCTATTCTTTTGGTTTGAAAATTCAACTTTGAATAATGTTCGGTGTATTATTTGTTCAGAAGTCGAATTATATATCTAAATGTAGTAAATTTGTAAGTCACTTTATGAAAAATGTATTACAAGTTACAGCATTTTACAAAAAAAATGTATACAAAATTTTTTGACCCAATTACAATACAATACAGTAAATTAAAATAAAATATAGTGAGAAGTTTTCAGTCTCCGTCCAGCTCCGCTTCGATCTCTGCAAATCTTGAAGTACCGGACTTCAGCAAGTGCAGGTGGGGAAGTAGCGAATGATCTCGAGAGCCTTGGCGAATCAAGTATGATCCGATCTGTCAAAGCATCCAGAGATCACAGGGTGCTAACTCGCCTGCACTTACTGAAGCGGTGAAGGCCGAATCCAGTCTTCTTCCAAATCTTCTTCCCATCGAAAAACACTTACAGCAAGTATAGGCGAGAAAGCAGCGTATGATTTCAGGAGCTTGGACGAATCCACTATCAAGTATGATCCGTCAAAGCATCCTAAAATCATACGTTGCTAACTTGATTGCACTTGCCACTTACCGAATCCCCTCTTCTTCGAAATCTTCTTCCCTATGAAAAAACAATGCGTAAACATAAGTTACGTTGTTTAATTAAAAAAGAATAAAAATTAATTAAAGAGCTAATATTTACATATCTTTTTCGGGCTTCGTCGTCGTAATCGGCTTGTGCAAATCTTGAAATACTGAAAAATAAGAATTTATTTGTTACTTATAAACATTACAATAATTTAAAATTAAAAAGTTAATACGACGATAAACTGAGATTGAGATGAATACTTATCTTTTTCGGGCTTCGTCGTCGTAATCGGCTTGTGCAAATCTTGAAGTACCTGAAAATGACAATTCATTAGTATAACAATTATTTTGTATGAAAAAAATATAAGAGTCAGATACTTCTTTTTTCGGGCGTGTTTGTTGATGTGGATTCCACGCCTCGCCGAATGCCTCTAATAATCCTAGCCGTCGCCTCCGCTTGTCTCTGTGCCGATGGTTTCATCGAAAAGGTTGTCGGGCGAGTCGCTGACACGCTCATCTTGGGTGCGATACGCGGCTCGAGTCCAATCATCGAGAAGACATTGGTACTCGACGTTGTCGACACTCAAGTTCGAACGCTTCTCGCTCAAAGTCAAACTGCCCATGCTAAAAGCATGCTCCACCGCGACGGTCGAAACCGGAACGACAAGGATCTCCCCAGCGATCCTCGCCAACATTGGTTACATTGGCGACATCCTTGACCACCATCTAAGGACGTTGAAGCTATCGTCGTCCTCGATCTCAAAAGTCGTGTTCATGAAGTTATCGAGTTCTATGTAGGGCTTTTGGGAGGACCTTAGATGCTTGTTTGCGTTGAGGATGTCGTAGTAGTCAGCTAGTCGTGAAGATCGACTACTACTAGAACTAGATTGGCCGGGCCCCGAGCCTGATCGAGACGGGTCATGACCGACATCGGGATTATACTCTTTAAAGGGATCCTTTAAAGAGTCATACGCTCGATCACGTACGCTCTGCCAATGAATGCTATCGACGATAAGTCCCGACGAATCTTCGTATAGTAGCATTCTAATAGTCTACCGTACCCTCTAAACGCCATCTCGGATCCAATACCTTCGCTATAAGGAAGATATCAGGTAACTCAAAAAAAATATTTGAGCCACTTGGTAATCATGTTCCTAACGGCCTTGTCGATTACGGGATCAAACTGAAGCCCATCGAGGATGATTGCGACTTTAACGCAATGATCTAATGCTAGTATTTATGTCGGATACTACGAAATCGACATCGCCCGGTGGCGTCGTGAAATACTTGAAGTAACTCACATAAGCTGTTGCACGGGTCCCACATCTCTGCAAGTAAATCGAACGATAACACTCTATTTTCGGCAAAGAAGTCGCGGAGATGCTGTCGATATTCCATCGAGCCACACAACAACTTGTAGTTGAAATTCCACCTGGTGGGTACGTCTAAACTAAACTTCTTAGCCGGAACATACTCTCTAGCGCAGAAACGCTTCCACTTCTTCCATGATGAAGGGTGCCGCTGTTGAGGTATATGCCCTAAATGTCGTACGAGGACTGGGAGTACGAGGGCAATTTGCTAATGTGTAGTGTTTAGTGATGTAATTTGATTACTTCTATTAATGGAATGACTTTATTTATCATTAATTAATTATTGGATGAATAAATTAAAAGGCAAATTATTAATTAGTTTAAAGATTTCACCTTGCACTCTGGGTGGATAAGACAAATTAATAAAACCCAAATATTGGCAGTTCAGTTACTGATTCTATGGGGACAGAGAGGGGCACCAGTAAGCTGAGATACTGCAATGACACATACGACTTGTTTGTCGATGGGTCCAATATGGTTGTGCCAACCGTTCACTTGGGAAGTGGGAGCTCATGACAATGATACAAGATGAATCGGGGGATTATATGTATTTGGACACTGACTCGTAATCGAACGATCACACGCTTGGACTGTCCTTGATCGAACGATTGATTATAGTAGTATGCGTGAACCTTAGACCGAAAGGGTTAACTTGGGGTTGATCTTGAGGTCTTGACTTGTCCTAGTTTGCTAGGTCCGTCTTGCCGGTGGCATGGGTCAGCGACGAAGTGCGGTCTTGACTTTTTGATGTGATTGCCGGTTGAACAGCGGAGCGGGATTTACGGTCTCGATTAAATTCGAGGTTAACGTCCTATGGCAAGTTTAATGTGCGGGAATTTATCCAAGTCTCTGGCCAGAGCATATAACTGACTCATGATAGTCGTGGAGTGCAGTTTCAGAACTTTCACCGACATAAACGACATAGAGTCGAGTTCTATAAGTTTGACTATGCGTGACTTTGACTCGACCGGGACAAACGTAAAGAGTTTATACGTATGACAAAAATCTACAGTCGGTTCGTGGATTATGATTATATCAAATTCGTACTCAACTTGGGATCTGTTCGGTACCACGGGGCTGGCTTGGTGAATATCGAACTCCTAGATACCTCCTGGGCCGGTTGAGACGAACCAAGAGAGTCGGGCTTAAAAAGGTCAACCGATACAACGTCGTCATCAGAGAGAGACAAAGCTAGGTCCTAGATTGTGACATTAGGGTTTGGGGCTTGGCCAAAGCCTTGATCGGCCGAAAATACTAAGTTTGACTAGTGAGGGGTAAAATGGTCTTTCCACCTCACGATATATTTTTGAAATAAAATATTTGATATTGAATATTTAGTATATGATTTAAATTAGATTTAGATCTTTATTATTTTCTTAGAGAAACAATATTAGATAATGTATATCGGATATATATATATAAGTTTCGAATTTTTATTAGATTAAATTTCGAAAATTAATAAATATATTTATATTGGATATTATATATTTAAAATATACAAAATACGGTATTTTAATTAAATAAGGTATTGGATATTTAACTAAGTAAATATAAAGTTTGAATTTTGAATTCATTACTTGGTAAAACGAAGACTTGGTAAAAGGGGAGGTTTGAGGATTTTTCTCCACCCACCTTAACCTATTTTTGGCTAATCCTAAGAGGTATAAAGAAGGATTTTCGAGATCCTAAAGTTGGTGGAAGCTAAATTTTCGAAATACAAGCAAAGAGAGAGTAGAGTTTTCTCCTCTCACCACTTTCTCTCTCGCACTCTCTCTCTCGGGGGCAGCAAGCAGTTCGTTCTTGGCCTAGCCGCACATGCAAGAACAGCTGCAACGTTAGTAAGGTGCCGGCGTGACGATCTTGCGCAAAGAAGGCGTAGGAGAGGGGCACTACGCCTCGGGGATTCGAAGGATTCGAAGCTAGCCATCGTTAAGAGATTTCAACAAGGTATCATGGCTGATCTCTTATCTCTTTATGTCAATACGTTCTCGTGTTTGTAGCCGAGTGATCTTGAATAGGCGGGAAACCCCTTTAAAATTCCGCCGTTCTAGGAACGTGGGTCCAGGGACCCTCGGGGATTCCCAACAGTGGCATCAGAGCAATAGGCTCAGTTTAAGTCACGGGACTATGACAAAAGGCCACGAAAAACCCGAAAGCCTTAGCCGCGCGCATGGCGCACACGGCTCCCGGGCAGCCCACACGCGGGGCGAGCGGAGCTGCGTCGAGTTGCATGCGAAGCGCGACTCAGGGCGGGCTGCACGCATCTTGAGGCCTGCTCCTAGCCGTGCACATGGTGCGCACGACACACGGGCAGCCGGCGCGCAAGGCACACTGGCTGCGCGACTCAAGACGGGCTGGCCGCGGGCGTACCGCGACGCATAGGGCTGACCGCACACGAGGCATGCGGCACAAGAGGCACGGGCTGCACACATGGGTGCACGCAGCGCACGGGAAAGCCGTGCGTGGATGCGGAAAGTAGGTATGACTGTGCGCGTGTGTGCGACCTGTGCTAGGCTAAGAGCGCACGCGGATCGGGGCTGGCCGCATGGTGCGCGCGGCACGAGGCTGGCAGCTCGCATGGCACGAGCATCCTCAACACAGGCCCGATGGGCCTGGTCTAGCCCATTCTACGACCCGATATACATTGGGATAGGCCCGGACCATTTAAAGCCAAAATTCGATTTCGGCTGGGGAATGTGTTGAATTTGTCGTGATGCATGTTATTTGAATAACATGGTGATTGATTAGGGATTAGGTTTTGGTTTTTGCCGGGTGATATGTTAAGGGTGACAAGGTTCCCCAGGGATGTACTCTACAGTTTTTATTAGATAAGACAGACGGTTTTATTAGGGATAGATTCCCCATCATAGGCTATTGTAGTTATGTTATGACGGCCGTACGAGTGTCGATCGAGAGGAACCCGACCGAACGAGCTGGTAGCCGAGGCGTCAGTTCGAGCAAAGCCCGACGTAGAGTCTTATTGTCTTGTACAATTAGGATAGAACTAGAAATATCCCCGATCTTTCACATTTACTTTAATAGGTTGAAACTAGGTTTACTATTAAAGTCCATTATGTGCGTGTTGGTTTCGAACGTCATAATGTGCTCGTGTTAAAACTGTGAGGATTCTCCCGAGGTTAGACCTTTAATATCAAGTGAGTAAAGGGGCTAGGCTCCTGTCTTCTATCAAGTCCAAAAATGTTACGACTTAGGAGTACGGTTGCGGTTGACCGAGTTACGGTGCCAAAACCCTCGCCTTTGCATGAACGGTTTGGATGCAATTATGAATTGCCGCTCACCGACCACTCTTCACCCACTAATGAAGAGTTATCCTACGGGGATGAAGTTCACGGAAAAGTGGAAGGTGAGCAGGACGTTGATAGGTTGCACTTGGACAGTCATTCCCAATATGATCCGAGTTACGGCTGAGGGACCCTGGCTGAGACGAAGATGTTGAATCTTCTGTGTGACAGAAACGTGTGGGGCACGCCCTCGGCTAACCAAACGAGCCAATAAGCTGTTAAGTTGAGGCTAGTTTGTAGTAGCGCGGGATTCAACGCCACTATGAAAGCACTCAACAAGGTTTCCGAAATGCCTAGCGGGAGAAAGGGTTTCGAGAAAAATAGTGGGAGTCAGACAAAAATTTAAAGTCCTAATTTAGTCTGACTAAACACTACAAATCCTAACTATCTGTTTATTTTCTGCACTTTATTTTCTTCTCTATTAGTTACGATGACAAACCCATTAATTACACTCTTGAAGAAACATTGTTTGGTGGGACCGAACTATGTAGACTGGCTCAGAAATTTGAGGATCGTCCTCAAATTAGCAAAACTGGATTATATCTTGGACATTAAGGAGCCAAAATTACCCACAACTGAATCCATTAATGAGGAGATTGTACTCCACGATAACTGGGTTGAAGATTCAGCGAAGGTGCACGTCTACATGCTTGTTGCGACTTCTACGTCCAAGTCGAAGAATAAGTCGAACAAGACAGGCGTGACCAAGGGTAAAGTCGACAAGAAGACGAAGACCACCAAGGTCGAAAGGTCGGGCGCAAAGCCCACGGATAAGTGCCTCCTTTGCCAGCAGCTGGGCCATTGGAAGCGTGAATGTCCGAAGCTGGAGGCGTCTGATGCTCAGGAAAACAATTAGTTTTTGAAGCTAATTGTTCTGTGTATTTTACTTCGTGGATACTTGACTCAGGGGCTAGTTCCCACATTTGTGTTTTGAACCAAGGTCTAGAACGAAGTAGGAAGCTTCGAGCTGGCGAGGTCTTAACCAACGTAGGTAGTGGACATAGTGTACCAGCTACACACATGGGATCGAAGACCTTATCGTCATTACATTGTTTAGAACTTTCCGACGTTTTGGTTTTACCCAAGGGGCTTAAAAACATTATTTCGATTCCTGTTTTGAGCAGACTGGGTTATGAATTTCGATTCGTTGATAATGTTTGCCATATTTATTTTAGAAATGAAAATGTTGGAAGTGCGACGTTAATAAATGGTTTATATTATGCCAACTTAAAAGACAATGTTAAAGCTGTAAATGCAATCACCAAATCATCGACTGGGTCGAACGATCGATACATGTGGCACTTACGACTAGGTCACGCAGCAGAAGCGAAGATTGAACAGACGAAAAAGGACGGTCTGATTAGCATAGTGCGAACAGGCCCGATTTCTACCTGTCAGTCTTGCATCTTAGGGAAAATGACCAAGTCGCCCTTCACAGGGACTTTCACTAGGGCCACGGAAGTGTTGGGTTTGATCCACACTGACGTATGCGGACCATTTAAAGTAACGGCCGGAGGTAATTGCCGCTACTTCATAACGTTTACGGACGATTTCTCCCGCTACGGGAATGTTTATTTGATGAGACAAAAGTCCGAAGCTCTTGAAATGTTCAAAGAGTATAAAGCATTAGTGGAGAAGCAAACTAGCAAGTTCATTAAAGCCGTTCGGTCAGATCGAGGCGGTGAATATATGAGCCTTGAGTTTGATGCATTTCTTAGAGAAATGGCATCATCATACAGTTTTCCACGCCAGGCATGCCGCAATTGAATGGCGTGGCCGAACGGAGAAACCGAATTCTTTTAGATATGGTTTGGTCGATGATGAGTTACACAGATCTCCCCATTTCGTTGTGGGGATATGCCTTAGAAACAGCAGCCTATATCCTTAACAAGATACCTACCCGCTCTGCCGACAAGATTCCTTACGAGGCTTGGCATAATTGTAAGGCGAGTCTGAATCACATCAGGGTCTGGGGTTGCCCCACCTTTGTGAAAAAGTTGATGGCAGACAAGCTTGAATCAAAATCATTAATGGCAAGATTCGTCGAATATCCCGAGGACTCAATGGGGTATTGCTTCTTCGTCCCAGATGAACACAGGGTGTTCGGCGCTTTACGCGCTACTTTCTTGGAGGAAGAATTCGTAGGCGAAGGCGGTAAATGACGAGAAATAACTCTAAGAGAGTTAGAGGACGAATCGACTCCTATTCCAGAGTCGTTGGACGACGTTCCAGAAAACCCGGCTCAGCCGCAATTGCGTAGGTCAAGTAGGATATCTTATATGCCTGAGAGATATGGTATGGTACACGGCGAGCATGGGGATGCTGCGACTGAGGGATGCGTCGGGGACGATCCCGTCACCTATGACCAGGCAATTGCTGGTACAGACTCCCTCAAGTGGCTTGAGGCTAGGCAGGCCGAAATGGACTCGATGCACACAAACGAGGTTTGGACTCTTGTAGACCTGCCTAATGGTTTTAGACCAATTGGCAATAAATGGATCTACAAGAAAAAGATTGGATCTGATGGACATGTGAAGACGTACAAAGCTAGGCTTGTAGCGAAAGGGTATAGTCAGAAAGAGAGAATTGACTATGAAGAAACATTCTCACCTGTCGCAATGATAAAGTCCATTCGAATCATGCTTGCGATAGCAGCACACTACGACTATGAGATCTGGCAGATGGACGTAAAGACCGCTTTCCTGAATGGTTTCCTCCAGGAGGAAATCTATATGGAGCAGCCCAAGGGTTTTACGTCAGAAACAGATGCTCGAAAAGTGTGCAAACTGAATCGGTCCATTTATGGGCTGAAACAGGCTTCAAGGAGTTGGAATCTTCGGTTCGATGAAGTAGTTAAGAACTACAGATTCATAAAGAATGAAAATGAGCCCTGTGTTTACAGAAAGGCCAGTGGGAGTAAGGTGACGTTTCTAGTATTGTACGTAGATGATATCCTTTTGATAGGAAACGACATTGGGTGCTCTCAGAGATTAAAGCTTGGCTTTCAAATGAATTCTCTATGAAAGACCTCGGAGAAGCGACCTATATTCTCGGAATTCGCCTATTTAGAGATAGGGCGAAAAGGTCAATAGGCTTGTCCCAGGCCCTTTACTAGATAAAGTCCTTAAAAGGTTTAAAATGGACGAGTCTAAGAAAGGGTTCCTACCTATGAGGCATGTGATTCATCTCTCAAAGGCTATGTCTCCTCAGAATGAGGTACAAAGACAAGAGATGGGTGGAGTCCCTTATGCTTCAGCTGTGGGTAGCCTGATGTACGCGATGCTTTACACACGACCAGACATAGCGTAAGATGTGGGCGTATTGAGTAGGTTTCAGGCTAATCCTGCTAAGGAACATTGGGCGGCAGTAAAGACAGTTCTGAAGTACCTTAGACGGACTAAGGACTTGATACTGATTTATGGCCCAGGAGAATTGGAAGTAGATGGATATACAGATTCGGACTTCCAATCAGATGTGGATGACCGAAAGTCTACTTCGGGTTTTGTCTTTACGCTCAACGGTGGGGCAGTGTCTTGGAAATATTCCAAGCAAAGCACGACTGCAGATTCCACCACTGAGGCAGAGTATATCGCAGCTTCAGAAGCTGCCAAGGAGGGTGTTTGGATACGTAAGTTTGTGGAGGAACTACAGGTTGTACCTAGCATCGTGGATCGCCCACTGCCATTGTGGTGCGACAACAGCGGGGCTATTGCACAAGCTAAGGAACCACGTGCTCACAGTAAATCCAAACACATAGAGAGAAAATACCACGTGCTGCGTGGGTTTGTTGAAAATGGCTCAATAGCCATGCAGAAAATTGGCCCTGTAGAGAATGTAGCGGACCCGTTCACGAAGCCACTACCACACGCAGTGCTCGATCGACACCTCGATAGAATGGGGTTAAGATATGATAACACGTGGCATTAGTGCAAGTGGGAGCTTGTTGAGGTATATGCGCTAGATGCCGTACGAGGACTGGGAGTATGAGGGCAATTTGCTAATGTGTAGTGTTTAGTGATGTAATTTGATTACTTCTATTAATGGAATGACTTTATTTATCATTAATTAATTATTGGATGATTAAATTAAAAGGCAAATTATTAATTAGTCTAAAGATTTCACCTTGCAGTCTGGGTGGATAAGACAAATTAATAAAACCCAAATATTGGCAGTTCAGTTACTGATTTTGTGGGGACAGAGAGGGGCACCAGTAAGCTTAGATGTTGCAATATTAAAATAGTCCACAAGTCTAAGTCTCTAGTAGGGTGACTGGAATGACACGTACGACTTGTTTGTCGATGGGTCCAATATGGTTGTGCCAACCGTTCACTTGGGAAGTGGGAGCTCATGACAATGATACAAGATGAATCAGGAGATTATCTGTATTTGGACACTGACTCGTAATAGAACGATCACACGCTTGGATTGTCCTTGATCGAACGATTGATTGTAGTAGTATGCGTGAACCTTAGACCGAAAGGGTTAACTTGGGGTTGATCTTGAGGTCTTGACTTGTCACTAGTTTGCTAGGCCCGTCTTGCCGGTGGCATGGGTCAGCGGCGAAATACGGTCTTGACTTTTCGATGTGATTGCCGGTTGAACGGCGGAGCGGGATTTACGGTCTCGATTAAATTCGAGGTTAACGTAGTTTAATGTGCGGGAATTTATCCAAGTCTCTGGCCAGAGCATATAACTGACTCATGATAGTCGTGGAGTGCAGTTTCAGAACTTTCACCGACATAAACGACATAGAGTCGAGTTCTGTAAGTTTGACTATGCGTGACTTTCACTCGACCGGGACAAACGTAAAGGGTTATACGTATGACGAAAATCTACAGTCGGTTCGTGGATTATGATTAGATCAAATTCGTACTCAACTTGGGATCTGTTCGGTACCACGGGGCTGGCTAGATGAATACCGAACTCCTAGATACCTCCTGTGCCGGTTGAGACGAATCAAGAGAGTCGGGCTTAAAGGGCAACCGATACAACGTCGTCATCAGAGAGAGACAAGGCTAGGTCATAGATTGTGACATTAGGGTTTGGAGCTTGGCCAAAGCCTTGATCGGCCGTACTAAGTTTGACTAGTGAGGGGTAAAATGGTCTTTTCACCTCACGATATATTTTTGAAATAAAATATTTGATATTGAATATTTAGTATATGATTTAAATTAGATTTAGATCTTTATTAATTTCTTAGAGAAATAATATTAGATAATGTATATCGGATATATATATAAGTGTCGAATTTTTATTAGATAAAATTTCAAAAATTATTAAATATATTTATATTGGATATTATATATTTAAAATATACTAAATATGGTATTTAATTAATTAAGGTATTGGATATTTAACTAATTAAATATAAAGTTTGAATTTTGAATTCATTACTTGGTAAAACGAAGACTTGGTAAAAGGGGAGGTTTGAGGATTTTTCTCCACCCACCTTAACCTATTTTTGGCTAATCCTAAGAGGTATAAAGAAGGATTTTCGAGATCCTAAAGTTGGTGGAAGCTAAATTTCGAAATACAAGCAAAAGAGAGTAAAACCTAAAGTTTTCTCCTCTCACTACTTTCTCTCTCGCACTCTCTCTCTCTCGGGGCACAGCAGTTCGTTCTTGGCCTAGCCGCACATGCAAAAATAGCTGCGACGTTAGTATGGTGCCGGCGTGACGATCTTGCGCAAAGAAGCGTCCGTTTGTGTGCTTTTGGCGTAGGAGAGGGGCGCTACGCCTCGTAGATTCGAAGGATTCGAAGCTAGCCATCGTTAAGAGATTTCAACAAGGTATCATGGCTGATCTCTTATCTCTTTATGTCAATACGTTCTCGTGTTTGTAGCCGAGCGATCTTGGATAGGCGGGAAACCCCGTAAGATTTTAAAATTCCGTCGTTCTAGGAACTTGGGTCCAGGGACCCTCGGGGATTCCCAACAGCCGCATCAGGTACTGATTGCGTAGCGTATAAGCTGCATTTGTTCCTTTAAAGTAACTAGGGCGTCTTGCACACAAAGGTTAAGTATGTGAAAAAACAACGCACGTGGAAAAACCGTCCTCCGACTGACGGTTGACAATACTCCTTCAAGCGTTCTATGCTCGTGTTGTTTGCGCTCGCATTGTCGAACGATACTGAAAAGACTTTGTTGAGTATCCTATACTCCGATAAGATAGTCCTAAGCTTGTCGCAATGTTTTACGCCGTCGAACTCCCTAAATGCGATCAAGTGCTTCGTATCGTCCACGAATCATCGACCCGGTGGCATGTCACGCCCATGTACTATGAACATTGCCAATGATCGCTCCATATATCGGAGCAAATCGACACATTAGTTCCTAAATTACCTAATATACCTACTAAGTCGCACTTAAGCGCGAGTACGGTCTTCCTAGTGTCCCGCGTAAGTGTACTTCATGATTTTTTCTTCGCTTGTGGGTTATATGGCGTTTTGATCCATGTTCGTAGATCAGATCATCGGCAAACCGAAAGGGAAGATGCTTCACGGCAACGAACTTCGCAAGCTCGCGGCGTGCAACGTCTTCGTTGTAATGAAACAAAGTCGTTGCGCTTCCGCTTTCGCCGGCGGGGCCCGAAGCGGACTAGTCCATTCCACCGAACATTTGAGTTTGGGTTTGTCCTATTCCTAACCTAGTCGGGTGTTTCGAACGGAGATGGGAATTCATTGACCCATATCCGCCCCCTTTCGAAACGGATATTCCTTACCACAGTAGTTGAAAATGGCTCTTAAGCTAACTATACTAGTAAGTAGCTTCTTGCGCAGGCGCTTCCGCTTTCGCCTCCGTCTCCGCTGGCGCGGGCACGGCTTGTGAGCTATCTTGCGACGACGGCTCGTACCCGAACGTGTCCTCGTTGAGGAGGTCGTCGCCGAGCACGCCGGTAAGATCCAACATCTTGTTCGAGTCATGTTGTTGGTAGTCATCTTGCGATGAACTACCACCGTCTTGCTTCCGTTTGCTGGCCCTCAATGCACGCATTGACCACCACTACGATCCATCTAAACTAAAAGTATACTACACAGGGGAACGAAAAATAGCGTTAGATAAAAAATGAAAACGGCAAAAACGATTCCGACTCGACACAGGCGGGGGCGGCGGGCAGCGGCGGGAGGTGGCGGGCGGGGGTGGCAGTCAGGGCGGGAGGTGGCGAGCAGTGTGTGGTGGCAGGCGGCGCGTGGTGGTGCGGCGGTTGGCGGCAGGAGGTGGCAGGCGGTGCGTGGTGGTGCGGCCGCGGCGCGTGGTGGTGGGCAATGGGACAGGAGGTGTCGGGCGTGTGGTGGTGCGGTGACGGCGCGTGGTGGTGGTGGTGGTGGGCAGCAGCGCGTGGTGGTGGCGGCGCGTGGTGGTGGGCAGCAGGATGGGAGGTGGCGGGCTGGTGATTGTGGTGGTGGCGGGCGGCGCGTGGTGGTAGTGAAGGGTGGTGGTGATGGTGGTCGAATTAGAGAAATGAGATGAGAGAGAGAGAGAGAGAGTAGAGATTAGAGAGAGATTGAGAGTGAGAGAGAGAGCGTGAGGAAAGAGTTGTGTTTTTTGGGATTGGAGGGGGGTGGAATTTATAGAAAATGTGGCTATGTAGCCGTTGTAACCGCCGGTTAACAAGGTTAACCACCGGTTGGACCGGTTAACCGGGGTTACAATGGCTAATTGCTTTTATTTTTTCAAAAGGCGCCCAACGTTCAAATTTGAATTTTGAATTTTTTATATTCTAACCGCCGGTTAACCGGCGGTTGGTCGAATGGACCAACCTCGACCAACCGCCCCGTAATCAGAACATAAGGTTGTCGGTAACCGTAACCGACGGTTATCGGTTGTAACCGCCGGTTACGATTGTTTTTAGCATGTCTACTCAAAATTACCGTTATGCTCATTGTAGTTTTAAATTATTGTTTCATGTACATGAAAATTCCCCCAAAACATTTTATTATTGGCATGGGCAGAGCCATGCTTTGCCTGATGTACATATGTGCATAATTATACACATGCTGCTTGTATTTTGTGTAGAGAGTGAACTGTAGGGCATATTTCTATATACAACATTTGTCTTATTTTGTTTTTTCAAATTAGATACAAAAATGTCCTTCCGAGAAAAATATACTCCTTCCGAAAAAAAATAGATTCAACAATATGAGCCCAACCAGACAGACTACCAGACATACTAAGCCTATCTAGTTTTTGATGGTTGTCATCGCCTCATGCTACTCCGGCACCTCAAGTACCGCTTCTTCCCCCTTTTTGGCAACACCAGATCCGGTCTTAGCCTGTTCATCATTAGCTGAAATAGTTCCGCTAGTTGTGTCTTGACTGCGACAGGTTCCCCCTGAGTGCATCATCACAGGCCCTTGATGTCGTCGCGAATGCTGTTAAGACCTTCCGATAGTGTCTTTTGTGAGGACTCGAGGATCTAGAATGGCTCGTTGGCTCTATCCCGGTTGACGTGCACTGTCTTTGTCAAGATGTACATTTTGTTGTGTAGCTTCTTGATAAGCGACACTTCCTTGACATTTGCCACAATGTCAGTGGGGACGGGAGTCTGAAGTTGGGATGGGGTGACTATAGCAGAGTGAGGTAGAGGAGGTGTCTCTGTGTAATGTTGTAGATGCAGATTCAGACCTCGATGCTGTCTCCAATTGTTGTTCACCATAATGGAGAGCTGCCAACGATTGATGGGAAGCTCCCCTTGCTGTGTGGTGGCATCTGCTGGTCTTCATGAGGTACCAGTTTTGAAGCCGATCTTGCAGCTGATGGAGTCTCTGGTTGATGTTCCTCAGTGTGTAGTGTGTACCGGAGATGAGCGTTGCACCAGTTCAGTGAAGATCGTCTCCTGTTCAGGCGGCATGTTTCGAGAACTGTTGGCACTTCTGACTCCACTGAGATTCCGGCTTCTTCAATGGTCAAGGGCTCAACTTGTAGATGCTCTAGAGGAACTTCTGAGACCCGGACATCATGGGTGGTTTCAGTCTCCTTGGCCTGGACTGGAGTTTCTTCCTCTGTCCACGAGGACGTAACTGATCTTCCCTTGCTAGCTCCATCTTCGGGAACTGGAATTTCTGCATCAGTCTCATTTATCCCAGTCACAACTGGACCAATTGCCAGTGCTATAGAGAGTTCTGCAGGTGTTGGACTTGATGGGGCTTCAGTCCCCATGACCTGAGAGGTTGATGTTGGGGGACCGTCCAGTGTTGACAACTGAATCTCAGAGTCTGGAATCGGGATGGAGCTGATGGGTACAACGGATGAATAACCGGGCCACCTTGTGCGATTTTGTTGGACACAACTGAAAAAACGATGCCCCATGCTAAGTTTTTCCTTTTCCAGCCTTTCTATTACTGCCAGATCCTGACGAGTACTCCTTGATTCTGGCTGAAAGTTCTGCCTCCTCTGATTGATGTATGGTTGCAGCGCCTCCATTTTGAGGTAAAGGCAGTAGTGGACTCAAGCAGTTCCTTGACAGGCCCATTGCCAAGTTGTTTCATTGCCACATTTTCAGTCCTTTTGGCCTTGCTCATCCGCTCTGTTGATGGCGTGCGACTCTAGGGCATGTGTCGGATAGGGACCCAATCGTCAAAGTCATTCATCTGGCCAGCGATGTTTTCTTCAATCTCATCGGTGATGAGTCTCCAGGCGGTTTTTTCGATGCTCTGAGAAGACCGAGTCACTGATACCTTCCCTTTGCCTTTGTCAGTGGGTGCTGACTGGGAGGTTGTCGGTTCCTTTATCACCACTAGACCTGTCAAAACTGGCTGGCGGGGCGGGCCGGCCCGTAGCCCGCCAAAACCCACCCACTGGCGGGGCAGGGCGGTAAATTAAAAAAAATAAAAGTAAAACCTGAATATCAAAAAAATTAATATAAAATATATTTAATCTATTTTAACTTCAGAAAATATTAACTAATTTATCTTTTAGTTTTATAAATTAAAAAACTTACCAAAAAATTGTCAAAAATTATGTAATATATAAAAATATATATTTATTAATTAGTATATTTTTTTATTATTGGCAGGCCAGCCCGCGGCTAGCCCGCCCCGCCAGAGCCCGCAGCCCGCACGGGGAAGCCCACTCAGTAAATCTCAGCCCGCCCCGCAGGCCGTCGGCTATTTGCCTGCTCTAATCACCACGCTGCTCTTTCCCTTAGAGACAACTTCAACCCTTGGTCCGGATGGTGAGGTGACCGTGACTTCATTGGGTAATCGTGCATCAATCTGAGTAGCCTTTGGTCTTATGAATGTAACCGTGGCCTCAACTTCAGTTGCGCGGCGGTTGCGGTTTCAATCATCACAGCAACTGTAGGCTGGTCAGACGGTGCGACCGATCCCATCTTGGTGGCTGGCTTGGATCTTTTTCTTCTTAGCCACTTGGTTGATAGGTCTATCTGAATCTGAGTTGAGGATGACAGAACCAGCTTCTTCTGTTGGGCCGATTTGGACTTCTGGGGCTTTTCCACCGCCATTTTCTTGTTGGGCTTCGCGTTGTCGATTGGTTTGAAGCTTTCCTTTTTGCCGGTTCTGTGGTCGGTTCCTTTATTGAATCTTTGGAAGTAGTAGTCATAACAAACTGGCCTAAATAGGCAGCTGTGACTAATTGACCTGGAGTCAGAGGCTTTGCCGGTCCCAAGTCATTTACCTTCTATTGAAGTAAGAAGGAGATCTATGGGGCGTAATTCTTGAACTGTCGGTTTTGAATTGAAATCATGGCAGCCAGTTCCTGTATACGATATTTGCCCAGTTTATCCTTTGGTTCGTGAGTACTGCCACCATTGCCTGAAATTTCTTAGTGGTCAGCATGTCGAATGAGCCAGCTTTTCCTAAGACCGCCTTGGCCAGAATATCGTGAAGTAGTCTGTAGGCCGATTTTTAGGACTATTCTCTTTTCAGCATCTTTAAATGATGTCCCAGAAATGGACATCATCCCCTTCATGTTTTCCTTATCACTATCGCTGATGGAGGAGAAGTCTACCATACCTTTGTATGGCAGTCAGAGAATGTTGGCATACCACGTCGGTTCAATCACACTCAGCGCCTTTGATGACGCATCGAATCTTGTTGTCGTTGATGATGGCGGATTGAAGAAGTCTCGTAAGGCCTCTGGGAATATCTCGTAGGTGCACTCTAAAAACATCTGAAGGCCGGACTGCTTCAGTGCTTGAAGAATAGAATAGAAATCTGAGTCTTTGTCAATCGTAGCATTGTCGAAGTTCATCTGGAGGATTGTTCTGGTCATTTCATGCATGTGTGAGTCCATCTGAGTGTGTTTTGATTAGTTTGAGAAGGAGTTGACCGGTTTTTTTAGTTGCTGGTGCGAGGCTTTTTCTAACTGGGAATTTGGAAATTTTGGGAGCTTAAAGGGTCTTCGGAGATGATAAGGTTTAGACGAATAAGACGAAGTTTGTACCCTTTTGAATTCTTCTAGGTTTTATCAGGCTTGACAGTGTGCCTATTGGGTTTAGGCGGGCTTCACTTCTGCATTTGATGCGACTTTGCCTTATGTCGCATACATTGTCAGAGCATTAAATGCGGTGCTAATTTTAGCACTCATTTTCTGCGGATAGTCCTGCAGTCCCGTCGGCCATTTCCTAAAAACAAAGAAAAACATGCATCGTTTGTATTGATGAAGTGCAATTACTAAAAACAATTTCGGTCTGCACCATTCGGTATAGGCTAATTATATCTATACACTGTTGTAAGAAACAGATTCGAGTTTCATAAGGAATCGGATATCTGACTTTGGAAGCTTAGCTTAAAACTATATAGATATGTGTTTTAGTTTCTCAGTGTATACTGGCTGATGCCGGTCTTTAAGGGTGAGCATTTAACCCGTCGGACCGCCCACCCAATCGACCCAACCCAACCCAGACCGCAAGTGTCGGGCTAACGGTTTGATGGGTTGGTTTGGGTTTTAAAATATAAAACCACATATTTTGCAATCGGGTTTGGTTTTGTATTTATAAAACCGCATAAAACCGCACCCAACCGCATTTAAAAATATAATTACAATTTAGTATTTTTATTCAATAATTCATAAAGTAATAGATATAACTCGTAATAGCAGTGAAGGCAAAAAAGATTAATTATTTTTTACTAAGATAGAAGGATATCGACTCATCATAACACTTGCGTAAGCTAAATTTTAAATTTATTTTAATAGAAAAATAAATATTATATAGTGAAAAAAATTTATGTGTCTATCCAATGTAACCCTTCTCCTTATTCAGACTTTGAATCAACAACTATAACACTTGAAGTTTATAGAAGACGAGTTAAAACTTTGAGCCAAAAATTTTTTTCTTCTAAAAGAAAATTAGATACAAGGACAGTGTCTCGTCATAACACATTGCGTAAGCTAAATTCTAAATGATGCTATTTTTAAAAAATAAAATAAATATTACGTAGTTAAAATTTATGTGTCTATCCAATGCAACCCTCCTCATTTATTGAGACTTGATATCACCAACTATAACATTTGAAGTTTATAGAAGGTGTGTTAAAATTTTAAAATAAAAAACATTATTTCTTCTAAGGGAAATTTTTAAATCAAAATGAGGCCCTTGCTTTAGTTGATTTACCAAAAGTCGGCCGTGAACAAAGAATATAAGCTTCTAATCAAGCTTCTTATCGAACTTTTTATTATTTGCTACTATTATTTGATACTACGATAATAACAATTTTTATATAAACTTTTATATTTGTAAATATGTTGATGATAAATTTGTAAAATTATACTTAATTTTTCGTTATGATAAATAAATATATTAAAATCGCAAAAACCGCCCCAACCCAACCGCACTCAAGCAAACCGCAATCTATCGGGTTAAAATTTTTACGATCGGGTTTGGGGTATATTTTAGAAAACCGCAATACATCGGGTCGGGTTAAAATTTCGATAAAAACCGCCCTAACCGCACCGTGCTCACCCCTATGCGGTCTTGGTTGAGACCGACTGGGATGAGTGTATAAGCCGGTATTATGAAAGAAAGACCAATTTTGAGAGGGGTTTGCACTAAAATCATTAAAGTGCAATATTTGTCTAGGTAATTTGTTATATCAATTAGTTTGATATAGCATTGTTCCCCTGACTTCATGCGAGGACTTTTAAGATAGATCTAATAGTCCTAAAATGTAAAGAAGGTAGGTAAACTTAGCTTCGGAGTAGCTTGATGGAGATGTCTGCCACATGATAGATTCCTCCTTATTTTAATCATCTGGTCCCATTGATATATGTTCATATTGAGCTTCATCCATTACTCTATGTTGTACCAGAGCTCCTTTCTTGTTATCCCAAAAGATCTTGGCACATGACTTTTGATCTCCGGTCATGTGATGACAGCGGTTGCTGTCCAGAGACCACCTCGACTGATTGGATTCCTGCATATTTCCCTGTAGAAGCAAATTGAATCCTTGGTACCCAGTTTATTCTGGGTCAGGTCAGAGATTAGGCTTTTAGGGATCCAAACCTGGTTGACACTAACGTTTCTATCGGTATCTGGATCTATTAAGTATTTATATTTTTTATTATTTTTATTATACGACCGGTATTTTGAGTTTCCATGTCTTCGGGTCTTCGGCTTGGTCTGTTATTATATTTATTACATAGTAAGGATTCCCCCTTAGTTGTTAGAGTTTCCTTTCTCTGAGGATCATTACACCTATTATTATAATTTTTAGCAATATTCCCCCTTACTGGTTGCAGTATAGTCTTTTTGTGAGGGACTGGGGGTTTATTATTATATTTACTATTGTTAAACCCAAATTCAGTCCTTCTAGGGTTGTTTCTAGATGGACCAGATTTGGATTATAATCAGAGGGTCTGGCAACCTTATTTCCTTTGTTGAGGCAGGCGGTTGATATGATGATGATGCCTCCTCAGTGTTCGCCTGCTCTTTGTAACCATGACCGGTTCGATCATTGCTATCCTTCATTACCCCTTGAAGTCACTCCAACATCCTTGTCGATTTAGTCCATGACTGGACTATTATTGATTTCTAAGACCTTCAAACTTACGGCTTCCTTCAACTTGTCATTTTCTTCCTCTAGTTGAGTGATTTTCTCAACTAGCGATTCGGTATCCATTTTGTACCGGATTCTTACCTTTTTCAACTACATTGAGCTTTTCGTAAAGCTTTCAGTATTCATCTGCCATGTCCTGGAGAGCACCCATTAGCTCTTCATAGCTAAACTCAGGGACTGACTGGTCATCTTCCTGGGTTGAGTGATCTGCCATTAAGCATGCTAGCTCTTCTTCGCTGTCATGCTCACTCACCTCCTCTTCATCTAAACTCGACTCCTCAGACTCGTTGTCATCCCAATTGAGCTGGCGTTATCCAACTACAAGGGCGCTGGATTTTCTCTTGCTTCTGGACCTTTCTTCTTCGATCTCATTAACTTTGCCCTTCCTCTTGTTCGGGCAGTCAGCGACATAATGTCTGGTCCTTCCATAGTTGAAGCATGTGTTAGAATCTTCCTTTTTATTAGTATCCTTACCTCGTGACGACTTGTTAGGAGTTCCTTTCATGAATCTCCCAAACTTTCTGATGAAGAGAGCTACCGCCTAGTCGCTATCTCCTCAGCATTCTTTAAGGTTGATGTTTCTGCTATTGCTAGTGCTTTGACTGGTTGGACTGGTATCGTCTCCTCCAGTCTTCTCTGTAGTTCGAACTCGTATGCTTTTATATTAGCAAATAAATCATGAAGCAATATTTTGCTTAAGTCTTTAGACTCTCGCATGTCGTTTTTACATTCCATTCTCTAGGAAGTGCCTTCATGACTTGATAGTGACATCTCGATTTTCTCTCTTTCTTCCTAAGGCTGAGAGGTCGCTGACGATTGAGCAGAAGCATTCTTCGAAGTTGACCACGGTCTCCTCTGGCTTCATCATGATAGTATCGTACTTTTGGGCGGCGACAATGAGCTTGTTTTCCTTTGTTTGGTCATTGCCTTCCTTTGCCGTTTTGCACATCCTGACCTGCCTGAATATCCCCATGTCCAACATTTTGAACAGAGTATGTATGGCAATATTGTCGAGGTTTGTCATCCTCCTTTCTATTGGGGTCATCTTGCCTCTTTCCTTAGGGACCTCTTGCCGTTCTTCGGGATGCGCTGTGTGTCTATAGTTTACCTTCATGATCACAAGTGGTCCTGTGGTGATCACATCTTCTATTTCATCATCTCGCGCGCAGAGATGTGTCATCATTCTAATCTTCCATTAAAGAAAGGTTTCCCTACTAAACATAGGTAGCTTATTGGAAGAAACCATTGTTAGTATGATGTGAAATATCAGACAAACATGCTCTGATACCACTTGTTAGCATTGGTTACGTGTTTATAGGGGGTGAATAACTTGGACGTTTTTCGGTTCTTAATCGGTTAAGGTTAGATACCAGTGCTTGATATTCTAATTGCGACTTGTGCAGAAGTGAGACTGGTCAGCTTTGACTGAGACCGGATGTGCGATGTGAAGTGTGTGTGTGTGGTTGTTTCAAAAGACATAGAAAGTGATATGAGAGTTCGGGGCAAAGTCTCATACAACTCCCCCTTTCCCTCGGAAAGGCTTTCTCTAGAAGACTCGGTTTCGTTACAACCCCCGTTGTAAAACCTCTTTAGCTAGACTAACACAGTACAACCCCCCGGTTATACTCAGCTAACTAATTTACTAAACACCACTAGACAATTTTTTACAGTCCGTCTTTTTCAAGAGCTTTTTACAGTCTCTTGAGAAAACTCACTTACAGTGAGGACAATACCTAAGATAATTTCTTTGCTTTGAGTTTTGACCTTGATCTGTCTCTCTAGAATTTGCAGTTCAATGTTGTAAGTGTCTTCAGCCTTTTCTCTGCTATTTATAGCTGGGTTTGTTGAAGAAGAACGTTGTGAGATAGCTCCTCGTACCGGAAAATGCCGAAATGGGTCTGTCCAGTCTTCGTCGCAGTTTTGCGCTGTGCCATTTGCTTTATTCCTCTTTAAGCTTGGCTAGACTTGAACTTGGCGCTAGCTGCTAATTTAGCTGACAGCCTTGAATTGATTTGTGTCAGAGGTCTTCAGCTTGGCGCATCTTGAATGTTGTTGAATCTTTGTCCAGCGTGACACCTACGGTATCAGCTCTTCCGGTCTCTAGTGTTCTTCCGGTTGCTGTCTTGATTCGGTTTCTGATAGCGCTGATGAACTGCTTGTTTATTACCGATTCCTTCTAGGTCTTACCAGTAATCTTATTAAGTTAGGCTCAATCACCAAAACTATTAATCTTAATATTTAAATTCACGATTCCTAGCAATAATCTTCCAACATTCTTAACATAAAATGGATTAAATTGCATAATCAAATCTCAAATTTATTTACAAATCAAACCACGTAACCATTCATAATAACAAAGCAGCCTAATAAAAATTATTAAATATTGTTTACCATATCCCGTGATCAGCATTTTAAATTGAAAGTTACAAGTTAAAATATCCCTAATGTAATTTGTGACTAAGATGCTAACACACGCAACTCACACCTACTACACCAAAAACACACACCCTAATGAATTAGGGTTTGGGGTATATATACCACATTAGTTGGTATATTATACCCCTAGTAACTAAGAACTAGAATATTACAAACTAGCCCAAAGTTAATTAAATACAAACCAACTAAGATAAACATAATGAAATTCAACACTATAAAATATTCCTAACAATCTCCCCCTTAGTGTTCAATCTTCAATTCAGCGCGGGTTATCTTTGTTGGGTACATGGAGAATCTCTCGAGTCCTAACAATCTCCCCTTGCTCCCCTGCAAAGGCTGTCTCCTCTTCTTGTGGAGGATTTGAATGCACATTCAGCTAGAACTCTCTTGTCTTGACGCTATACGTTGTAGATCGGATGTATGATGTGATCCATGCCCCTATATTTGTTTCTTGATGATGTCGCAGATCTTTGAAATTTTGTTTGCATCTTGTCCTTGTCTTTTTCCGTATTTTGAAGTTGTCAAGTCTTCTCCAGTCTTCTTCTCGGCGCCAGATTCGTCTTCGTCGAAGGAAGTTGTCTGGTTCGGCCTCGAGGAAGCTTGTCTGGCTCCAGAAGAAGATATGCGTGGGGTGTCTTTTAACATGTGCTAAAGCTCCTTCCGAATGTGACATTGGTGGTTCCAGTGGATTTCAGCTTCATCATGGTAAACGTGGCAGAATTTGATGGAGAGTGTGGGTTGTGTTCTAAAATGTGCCAAGGCTCCTTCAAATCTGACGTTTTAAGTGCAGGTGGGCCCGGCTTCGTAGTGGTTCGCTCAGCAGAAATGGTGGGTGGTCCGACCTGTTTGTTTATACGTATCCCCCTCTCCCCCTCATGGCGATTCGTATTAACGAGATCAGCATGCTTGTATAGGAGTCCAAGATGGACACAAACGACAGGCGGTGTGGGTAATAACCAGACAGAGCCACTAAGGCAATCCGTCAACACGAGTTCAGAGTTAAACTCTGAGACGCGGCCTGTGAGGATAGGACCTGATAAACCAGGGCCACTTATGCGATGGCCTGAAACCGTTGTTGTTTTGATGTTGCAACGGCAGGACTTCCTTCCAATCTTGGAATCACATCTACGAGAGACGTGTCTATGGAAGTTCTGATATGGTCACGAAGTCCAGATAAGAAAAAGTGTATGTGTCCTAAAAATATAAAACATTTAGGTAGTGAGGACACCTAGACTCGATGTGTTCAAGAAAGTTCAGTGGTGTGGGGCTAACTACCACTTAATTCAATATCTCCCGCTTCCAAGTGAAGCGGTGATAGCATACGTGGCTCCCCGTAATTTGATGAAACATCGGTCTTTTGGGAGATCGATGAGTGGGTAGGGCTCGGTTGTGCATGCGTCGTTGGACCATATGAGGCGACTTCTACCCGGGAGCTAACAAAAAATCAACTCCTGTACCTATATGGGATGGCCCCGATGTTCTGTGAGGTGAGGGATATGTGTATCGTCTGTTCTTCGGTCTTGTCAAGAATTGCCAAATATGTGGCTGATGGACTTGAAATCTTCACTAACACTCGGCTATATTCCGGGGTTAGGTTCAGTTTGGTCTAACTGAACCATGGGAACCTAGAATCCATGCGTCCGTCAATTTTGGTGAGTGCTGCTTCATCAGCAAGTCGGAGCATGGTGGTTGAGATCATCTTCGTGTTTGTGTATGGATGTCATGCCTTTTGTAATTCTCTATCTCTTGAGGATCGAGTTTTCAAGTGAAGTCCGTCTTGGGAGGTGGAAGCATCTGAGCGGGTTTTTCCTTCTTTTTCCCTTTTTTTTTGCTTTTCTTTTCCTTTTTTATATGTATACATATATATAAATTATCGTAATAGTAATAGATATAGGTATATGGATACGTATATGTATATGGGTTAATGAAGTTTCTCCCCCTCAAATCGTGCACCTAAGGTGTACTCCCCCTAAAAATGTACTCTCCCCACGTAAATATGGAGTTATACTCCCCCTCAAAGCGTGCAGTTTAAACATGTAAGTTCTCTCCCAATTAAATAGGGGTGAACGAATTTATTTATTTTCATATCAGATGCAAACTAAAGAATTATTGTTCTTTAAAAATGCATTAGAATGTACGATTTTCGCTATTAACACTTAAAATAGGTATTTTAACGATTCATCTTATATGCATACGTGAATGTTTAAGCTTGTAGTTCTTTAAGATATATGCATATTTAAAACGTACCTATCATGGGGTATTAGACATTTCAGCTCATATGCATGCGAAAATTTAACATTTAAAGTACATTTGAGTCATCCATGTTTATAATGTACCCTATTGTTTTCAAAGTAGGTATATTGTCTTTCCAGCTCAAGATGCATGCGAAGTTTCTTATGGGATGCATATAGAATTTACCTACGTAGTTGCACGCATCGCTTATCAGTCGTGTATGTGGAGCAACCCAAGATACCATACACGCTGGGATGTTTGGCTGCCCTCGTCGCATACCAGTCATGAGTGTGGAGCAGCTCTCTTAGTACCTACCCATGTTGGGAATCTGCAAAAACTTATCGGGACTTTGGTACCCATTTTTGGTTGGGTCCTCCCTTATTAGCAAAAAATGGTTTAAGCACATTTAGTTCAAACATTGATCCTAACTCATCCTTTGCAGTCTTATTCAATTTGATTCGTGATTTAGGAATCCAAGTTTGGTGAACCTTAGAGGAAAATGACATATCAGTGCTAGTGAATGTATGTCTAGGTCTAGAAGTTCTAAAGATTTTTTCTCCCTAGCCAGTCACAGAAGGTGTTTTTCAGACTTAAATTCGACAGTCTCTAATCGTTTAATCGTAGAGTAAAAGCATACGCTGTTCCTCTAAGACAGTCTCATATTTTGATGCGACTAAATTTCCCTCAGCTTCGCAAGAACTTAAACTATTACTCATCTCGCAGACCTCTTTTCACTATCTTCTAACTTAGTTTCTAAGCTAATGATCTTAGACTTTGCAATGGTCAAATCTTCATTAGCATAGACTAGGCTTTCTTGTTGCTAAAGCAACACGGAGTAATTATTAGCCAGTCTTGCTTCTAATTCCTCAATTTTCCTAGCTTGTGCATCCATTTTAATTAATGTAATATTATTAATTAATTATTTTTTGTTTAAAAAAATTGGCTTTCGGAAGTTCTGTTTCGAAAAGTTTGGTTTACTTGAGAAGTATCGTGAAGTATCGAAGAAAGTCAGTGTCGAAAATTTTTGGTGTGCACCTAAAAATTTTGAGATAATTTCGAAACCTTCGTGACAATGACCAAGACTTTTTCTATAATTTGCCAATGGTGTCCTAAGTT
Source organism: Craterostigma plantagineum (assembly GCA_027422505.1). Lineage (NCBI taxonomy): Eukaryota > Viridiplantae > Streptophyta > Magnoliopsida > Lamiales > Linderniaceae > Craterostigma > Craterostigma plantagineum. The sequence continues at coordinate 20,572 of JAPQWV010001198.1, read as the reverse complement.
GATTGTTGGATATAAATGATCGTTGACACGTTTTGTGGATTTGCTTAAAATTTTTTTTTACGAAAACGTCGTCTACACCGAAAATTCTGGACCCGAAAAATTTATTTTGAAAAATTTTGAAACCAAAAGTTTATAAATGGTTGTGTCCATTGGATTCAGAAAATTTTTCTCTATCAAATGATGTAAGAAAAAAATTGTTTTTTTTTCAGGTACTGTAGCAAATTGGGTACTGTAGCAGTTTCGAGCGATCACTGTAGCAATTTGGGTACTGTAGCAATTTCGAGCTATTACTGTAGCAGTTTCGGGTACTTTTCATCGGGCGATTCTGTAGCGTTTCGGACGCCTTTTTTTGACTCAGTCCAATTTCGGGTGTTGACCAGACAAGTTTGGGGTTGACCAGTCTAGTTTCGGGTTTGACCAGTCAAAATTGGATTAACAAGTCAAATTTCGGGTGTAGACCAGTCACATTTTGGTTTGACCAGTCAAGTTTCGGGTTTGACCAGTCAATTTCGCCCGAAACTGAATAAAACGCCCGAAACTGAGTAAATTGATACCGTAGCAGAATAGGGTACTATAGCAATCGGGCGATTTGTTCATCTACCCGATCCCGGACTGAAAACTGACGAAAAATAGATCCGATTTCTACCCAAAACTCACCCAAATCAACTGAAAAATGTTGGGTAATCACTTCAAATCACTCGAAAACAACCTAATTACCTCTTGAGCTTGCAAAATCACTAAAATCAACTCAAAAACTCAAGAAATAGCGGAAATTTGAACCCAAAAAGAAATAACCAAAAATTTCAATTGTTAAAATCCGAACGTGTTTTGCTCTGATACCACTTGTTGGTCCCTATTCTATCCAACAAGAATGACCTAGGACGATTTACCATGCTATTGATGTAGATTTAAAAGCTTAGACGTGGGGTGTGTTTGTGAACGACGGTGAAAGCTGTCAAAATAATTTTCTTACTATTCAACACACACGCAACTCACACCTACTACACCAAAAACACACAGCCTAATGAATTAGAGTTTCGGGGTATATATACCACATTAGTTGGTATATTATACCCCTAGTAACTAAGAACTAGAATATTACAAACTAGCCCAAAGTTAATTAAATACAAGCTAACTAAGATAAACACAATGAAATTGAACACTATAAAATATTCCTAACAATAGATGTGGAATATTGAGTGCAACTAGTTGGCGAACTGAATTGTATGTGTGTGTATGTGAGTGATAAACAGTGATTTGTTTGTGAAAGTTCGGAGCAAATTTTCTTACGTATCCCTTCATGTAAGGAAGAATTTCACTAGAAAATTGGTTACACTTTACACTCTGTGTAACCTAACAACTAAGATCTACTTAGCTATTCTAGTGGCATACTTAGGCAGTTGTACTTGTATACACACAATCCACCTACTTCAACAGTTTTTTATTTACAGTCCGTCGGTAAGAATTACTTCAACTTCACTTGGATGCGTAATTTCTTTGAAGTGAAGTGCACTTTCGACTTGTTTTATTGGTTGAATATCTAAATTCGTTGAAGTGCGAAACATTATCTCTTCATCTTGAGTTTTGGTTATTTATACTTGAGTCTCGAAAATGTAGTCATTCATATGAGATGTGTTGGGAAATGCTAGTCTAAACCTCGCCAGAAGTCGCCGGAATCGGCCGGAGAAAATGATCAGATGAAAAACGAAAGGTGGAGATGAAAGTTGGTCTCAGCTAGAGGTCACGGCCGTGACCTCTGATGTAGATGGCCATGACAGCCTTTCCGCGGCCGTGAAGACAGCTGCAATAAGTCGTGACGCATGGCAGAAAGGAGTTCAGACCACCCCGCATGATTCAAGGCCATGAAGGCTAAGGAACAAGGTCGTGAGTGGCGACAGTAGCTGAAACTGAAGATGGAAAATCTTGATCGTTGGACCAAGATCTAACGGACAACGTTAAAGGCGGGATATCACTTACAAACTCGCCACTCTCTTCTTGCTTAAGTCATGCACAACGACGTGCCACGTGGAGCGATCTGGGACGTCTGACTAGATGAGACTAATGGCTCATATCGAGCACGAGTCACACTTTAGCTGTGAATTACAGCTATATATATTTCAAATTTTCTTGTTTGATCGATCATCTTTGCGAGTTCATAACTGTGTAGAGTGAAAATCACGGTGAGGTGTAAACACGAAACTTGTAGAGGGCTGTGAGGTATGTAAACTTCGTGTTGGTAATCTAATACAAAGGAGGCTCAGTTGATCTGTGGACGTAGGCTGAAGTCAGTCGAACCACGTAAATTCTGTCTTCAGTGTGTATGTGTTTTGATTGCTGTTTTGTGTTCGATTGAGCTTCCGATAGCTTGAATCGATCCTAAAAACTGAAAATACATTGAATCATGATCCAAAAGGTGGTCTTCGATTAACAATTGGTGAGGTGAGCGTGGACGAGAGCTTAGATTTCTGATCGATGGCAGCCACGAGGTTTGAGATGGAGGTATTCAATGGCTCGAACGATTTTGGGCTGTGGATGCTCAAAATGAAGGCCGTGCTCGTGGAGAAGGGGCTGGCGGATGCTCTGAAGCCCGATGCTGAGATGGAACCGGCCTCTTTTACTCCGAGCGCAAACAAGAAACTCAGATAAAAGGCTTACTCCTCTGATCTCTACCTAGTTGACAGCGTACTTCGACGAGTGGCAAGGGAGACTTCAGCGGAGGAATTATGAAGAAACTTGATGCATTATACATGGCCAAATCACTGGCTAGGCATTTGTATCCCAAGCACGCACTATACAAGTCTCGAATGGTGAATGATAGCTCGTTAGATCCACAAGTTGGGCAATTCCTGAAGCTTGTTCTCGATTTGCAGAATATTGGTGAAGAAATGAAGGATGAAGATCAAGTGCTTCTTTGCTTTGTGCGCTACCCTTAAGCCACAACCACTTCAAGGAGTCTCTCTTGTATGGGAGGGACGTGCTCTCTCAGCTCTAAGCAATTGAACACACTAAGTTCACCAAAAGTTGCTGAAACTTCTTCTGTTGGTGAGATGCTAAATGTGCAGAGGAAACCAAATTCGTGGAAGAAAAAGGGCAAGAAGAAGGACAAGGCTGAGCTTAGGAAGTATTTCTAATGTGATGAGGTCGGACATATCAGAAGGTTCGGCCCAAAGAGATCAAAGGAAAACTCAATGCAAGCTAATATGAGTTCAACTGCAATCGATGATGATAATTTCGAGTATGTCGAGGTTCTTAACGTCTCTAGGCTCAAGGAGGGTGAAGAGGACATACTTGATTCTGGTCCTAGCATTCATATAACCTTCAACAAGACCTGGATGCACTGTTACAAGGAGATGAAGGGAAAATTTGTACAGCTAGGTGATGGAAAAAACTGTCAAGTTTTGGGTTGTGGTTCTATTCAAATGAGGCTTCCAAATGGTGTTGTGGGGATCCGCAGAGATTGGAGGTATGTTCCTGAGTTGAGGATGAACTTGATATCAATCGGAGCTTTGGATAAGAAGGGCTACAACACTCAAGTTCTGCTGGAAAAGTTCAAGTACTGAAGCAGCGAGGCTGGTGTTGTCAGGAAAAATGAGGCATGGTATCTACTTGCTCGAAGGATGTTTGGTGGTAGAAGACACATATTTCGAAACTAGGAAATGTGGTGATTCAAACGGTGTGCAAGAGAAACCACATAAGTCGCATCTTGAGGTGGAGCGAGTCGATACAAAACCCATGGTTGGAGCCCAGGTGACAAAATTTGCTGAGTTGAGCCTTGACAGAGTGAGCTCTGTTGATGAAGTTTCTGAGCAAGAGGTGGAGCTTTTTAAACCATATGGCGAAGGCACTTCAAAGTCACGGGCGACGGTGACATCTGAGGTGGAGGGCAGCTCAAAAGATGAAAAGGATGGGAGCGAAAACTCGGATGGAACAAGGTCTGAAACTCTAGGTGACATTAATTTTAATGCTAGTGATGTTGTGTCTCTAGGTGTTGCAGTCTCCACAACGAAGAAGGCCAAGATGCAAGTGTTCTCTAGCCGGAGAAGAGTCTGTGAGGTGGTTCAAGAGGCTAGGACCAATGGATCTTCAAGAAGAGAGAAGATGATGAGCTCAAGTTTTTCAAGTTGATTCAAAGTGGGAAAGTTTAATCCTACTTGGAGTTGGTAAGTTTACCTTTGAGGCTCGAAGCTCCTAAGGGAGCTGGGTGATCAACCGAGCAAGAATGTATTAATCGAAGTGGAGCTTTGATGGATTTCGAAGCTCACAAAGTGGTTCTCATGGGAAAATAAGATGAAGGTAAAGCTGATTTTTTGGGCGAGTTCAAGTGAGTGTAGCATGCAGATATGAGCAGCTATGAGGATGCTTGGAACTACGATCACGAGGTTGTAGTCTCGAGGTGGAGTTTGTTGGGAAATGCGAGTCTAAACCTCGTCGGAAGTCACCGGAATCGGCCAGAGAAAATGATCAGATGAAGAACGAAAGTTGGAGATGAAAGTTGGTCTTAGCTAGAGGTCACGGTGACCTCTGATGTAAATGGCTGTGACAGCATTGCCGCGGCTGTGAAGACAGCTGCAATGAGCCGTGACGCATGGCAGAAAGGAGTTCAGACCACCCCGCATGATTCACTGTCGTGAAGCCTAAGGAACGAGGCCATGAATGGCGGCAGTAGCGAAACTGAGGACGGAAAATCTTGATCGTTGGATCAAGATCTAACGGACGATGTTAAAGGCGGGATTTCACTTACAAACTCATCACTCTCTTCTTGCTTGAGTCATGCAGAACGACGGTCCACGTGGAGCGATCTGGGACGTCTGACTAGATGAGATTAATGGCTCAGATCGAGCGCGAGTCACACTTTAGCTGTGAATTACAGCTATATATTTTCAGATTTCTGGTTTGATCGATCATCTTTGCGAGTTCATAACTTTGTGTAGAGTGAAAATAACGGTGAGGTCTAAACACGAAACATGTAGAGGGCTGAGGTCTGTAAACTTCGTGTTGGTGATTAATACAAAGGAGGTTCGGTTGATCCGTGGACGTAGGCTGAAGTCAGTCGAACCACGTAAATTCTGTTTTCAGAGTGTGTGTCAAGATTGTTGTTTTGTGTTCGATTGAGCTTCCAATAGCTCGAATCGATCCTAACAACTATCATACACTGAAAATACATTGAATCAGGATCCAAACGGTGATCTTCGATTAACAAGATGCTTGTGCTCAACAACCGCATTAATGCAATTTTTCCCAAATATGTCTGATTTCTATTTCTGAACATCGGTTGGTCGCGCTATCATCAAAATAGCTAAGACAATTTCTGATTCTCGTGTAGGAAAGAAAGTGATTCGCGTAAGAATTCTTAGCCCATGAAATTGTGTTATTATTTTAGCGACTAATTATTAATTAAACTTATCTTGAAAGATGAACATATAATTATTGAACGACGACTTGCAAGTTGCAAGTATAATTGTTTTTCTATTATTCCTAGACTGATCGGCTTTTGGCCGACCGCTAACACGTGACATCCAATCGCACCACATGCGTGGGTTCCATCGTCAGAGAACCGACCATGTGCTAACCTTAACGACGTTACCTAACCACTACAGACGTCCGTTAGCTTCCTTTAATATTCTCTTCCTATATCGTCGATTGGTGGATTTTTTTTTCAAAGACGATTGTGTCGATTGGTGGATTGATTTCCAAACAAAACATAACATTCTTCTACTTTTCCCTTTTCTTTTTTCTTTTTTCCTCATAATTGATGCTGGCATCCGTACCTTCGTACGGACTTGATCTTTTTAAGTAAATCATAAATGACGTATTTAAATAGATTTTTTTTAAGTTTTTGGAAACCATTATATATTTCTAATTATTAAAAAAGGCTTTTTTTACGAAAATACGGTTATTTAAACGAAAATTCAATAAAATACGGTTATTTTTTAAGAAATTAATAAAATAGGGCAAATCGCCCCTATTAAACACGACGTCGCGGCTAATGGCCGCGTCGCGTTTATTGGATGCGGCGCCGCGCTTAATAGCCGCGGCGGTTGACCAAAACCCACTATGAATTTGGAAAAGGCAGCCCATTAAGGGGTGTCGGGCACTTTGGTAGTGCGTCGCGGCTAATAGCTGCGGCGACGTCCCAATCAACGTGGCGTCGCGCCCACTGGACGCGACGACTTCCGCTATTTAAACTTTAAAAATTTTCATTAAATGTCATTCATACATATTCAATATGGTGTCCAGAAAAATTCAAATAGTTGTCTATTACGGCAGTGAAACCATACACGAATCAAACACCATACGATATAGTATTCGACCCATCGGTTATCAACGAATTCGTCGCGAAACCAATTTGATCTTCTTAGTATGTCGTACGACATGACTTCCGTCGACAACACTTCTTTCGTTTTAATCGTTCGGGTGAAGAACGAATATTATCAACACTCTCGACTGTATCATAATCTCATGCTAATGTCTAGTGATGCTGAACTGACCTCGCATACTTCTTGGATCCCGACGCCGAACTTGATTACATTGAGGTCTTTGTCGAGGCAACTGAGATCGTGCAGTTCGATCGCACCGTAGATGCTCCCGACGAGTACATGAATCCAGCGCCGATGCATTCGTTTCCTAACATTACATCATTTACTGAAGGGTTGACAAATATTTCGTTTGATGCCCCTCACGAAGATATACATTCGAGTAGCCGGTGCGTTCCTCCTAGTTCGATGGTGGCGAGGCCTGAGATCGTTCCTGATGCCGTCCAAGATAGTGATGTTAGCGACTCTGAAGCTAACGACAAGGGTGGGGCACTCTACGGTTTTCCAGATCCCGCAGAAGACGATGACGATGATGATACTAACGATGGACCAACTACTGATATGCCAATAGAACCAGAAGAGAACCGAGCATTGTATCGGTCGGTGGCGTTTAATATCACTTATCAAATGGCTTCCCATATGTTGACGAAACTGGTGGGGATATTTATGATAGGGAGGATCCCACATTTTTTGTAGGTATGACATTTAATAGCAAGGATCAGTTGAAATATGCTGTTAACGATTACCATTTAAGGGTTGTTAGACGTGAGTACCATGTGACCGAAAGTAATAGAACCGCATGGAGCGTGAGATGCAATCACAGCGACGACTGTAATTGGAAATTGCGAGCAATATTCAAACAGAAAAGCTTTTTTGGAAGGTGACGAGATACAGAGGACCTCACACATGCTTCACGCACGAGTTGGCCAGCATGTATCGCAATGTTTCGTGGAACGAAATTGCGAGAATATTAATCGAAACAGTGAAGAACGACCCTCAATATTTACTCAAAAATGTGAAGCAGCTCGTAAAGGATACGTTTGGGTATGACATCCATACATTCAAGCATGGCACGAACTGAAAAGAGCAAAAGAAATTGTGTATGGTACTTGGGAAACTTCAATCCAACAGCTTACTATATTCATGAAAGCATTGCGACGTTACAACCCCGGAATGATGGTGAAGTGGGGCATCTTCAAGATATGTCGGGAGTAAAAAAATTCGGGTACGTATTTTGGGCATTTAAACCTTGCATTGACGGCTTCAAGCACTTCCATAAAGTTGTTTGTGTCGACGGTACGCACTTGTATTCGAAGTACAAGAATAAAATATTGATTGCATGTGCTCGATGCAAACCAGAAAGTGTTTCCACTTGTTTTTGCCATCGTTACATCCGAAGGCACTCATTCTTGGAGGTGGTTCTTGAACTTACTTAATGTTCATGTATTGGAGCATCAAGCGGTATGCCTAATTTCAGATCGTCATCCAAGTATTTTACTTAAAGTAGATCTAATCGGTTTTTGTATTTTTATTTTTAGTAAAACTTGTTCTTATTATTTACGAACTGTGCAGGTATAATTTCCGCAGTAGAACAGCTAGATGCTTATAGGCCTCCGAATGGAGTGCATCGTTACTGTTTGCGTCGCGTCGTATCAGATTTTAACAAGGTGTTCAAAGACCATGATCTAAAAAAATTATGCCACAGAGCAGGGATGGCGCATACGGTGGAAAAGTTCGATCGAATCATGGAGCATATTAAAAGTCTCCGCGAACCAGCCTACGACTGGTTTCCCGAGATTAATCGTGAACGGTGGACATTTGCTTACGATGGTGGGCTTAGGTGTGGTTCAATGACGACAAACATCTCAGAGGCACTTAATAGTGTATTCAAAGGGGCTCGCCTACTGCCTCCTAAAGCGATAGTTGACTTTAGCTTCCATCGATGTGCCGCATACTTTCGATATAGGTATCAAACGGCAGCTGTGGTGATGGAGAACTCTGAAACCGAATGGTCTCCTTATGCATGGAGGATGTTCAGTGACTGTCCAGTGCATCTTTCGGCCATTTCGTAACTGCCTTTGACCCGCAAATGCAAACAGCTGAGGTGTATACTTCTTCAACAATGACTCAAAGAAAACATGTGGTGAACATTCAAGGAAGAACGTGCACTTGTGGTAAATGGGACACACATTTCATTCCATGTTCACATGGCAGGCAGCGTGCCGTCAGTGGAATGTTAGCAGCACACAGTTCGTAAAGTAGTATATTTTGAGTCATATCAGGGAACGTTTCATCCACTGTACTACGAGAGATATTGGGAGCCTGCTGATTTTTCCCTTGTACATAATAAAGACCAACTGGAAGAAGAGGACCGGAGAGGCCAAAGACAACTCGTATTCGCAATGAAATGTAGTATGTCGTTGTATATGTCCATATATGTAGTATGTCGTTGTATATGTGTTTAAGAATTTTGAAGCAATATCATCGATTTACGACTAAAAAGTTGCAAGCAGGTCAAAAATAGCACGCAAATAATACAACTAGAAACACAAATAAAAAGCCACTGAATCCCTAATTAGATAGAGAAAAAATACAATAACTATGGAATATAATGTGACCCGATGCCGCATCTACGTGATCGTCGTTCCTGTGAAGGTGGCCACGGTCAACAGGAGGATCGGGCTGCTCGGGGCGACGACGTCGATGCTGTGGTTGCGGCGGTGGCTGTTGCATATATGGCTAATGTGGAGGTGTCTCATCATCGTCATCATCCTCATCGTAGCCGACACCGTAGCCTGTCGGTGTAAAATATGTACCATCATCGTATAATCCCGTGTGACCCCGTGAAGACGACGGGCCAGGGTCCTATGTGGGACCCCGTGAATACGACGGGCCAGGATCTGAGTCAGAAATCAAGTAGACGACGGGGCACTTACCTACATCGGAGGGATATCAGTGTACTGCACGTGTCTTCGCTGACGCCTGTCAATGACAAGCTGCTGCATCTAATATATGACAGCTAATCCCCCATCCATATCTCCACCTCTCAATATTTTGCGCCGCCCGATCGACGTGTTGTGTCTAGTGAGTACAAGTTCACCTGTTAAATGACACGCCGAAAATAAAAAAAAATTATTGGAAAAAATAACTAACCATAATGTCGATAAATACACTACCTTCCATCTGGAATCCTCGGTCCATATGAATAGTCGACGGAAAATGTATCGACGGGTGATCCTCTGGTACCACCAAAAATAATCCGGGGTGCACTGTGGCCCTCCAGCTATCTCCATCGCATTGATGATGCTTGCGTATCGGTACACCCACAAGGCTTCATACTGCTCGTGATACGCCCTCCAATCCCTTCCCGAGACGTTCTGAATGTTGTCTCGATGAAGATCAACATGGACGTCGTCTATGTCTTAGAGCAACGGAAGAAAAGTCATGGACGTCGAGCTTCCGCTGGAGTCGGGGAACAACACCGATCCCATGAGCAACAGTGCATATGCACGTGCACGTTGATCGACCTCAAAATCAGAACTGTCATCGTCGATCTCGTTGGCTTCTAACCAGTCTGCAAACTTCCTTAACGACGCCTTCGTCCCGCTATACGCACCCACAGCAGGTCTGTAACCAGTCAGCTCCTCCAGGTAATCGATCCACTGATCTTGCGTCCTGCTGCGGATCACACCACTAACTGAATGACCATCGACGGGAGTCCCCACAGCACACCGACGTCCTCAAGTGTGACGGTCGCCTCACCCACAGGTAAGTGGAGTGTGTGCGTCTCCTTCCTCCACCTCTCTACGAGCGCCGTGATCAAGTGTGGATCAATTTGAGATCCACAACTATAGACGCCGTAGAAGGACATCGTATCTAACTTTTCCAGAACACGACCGTGCAACCGCACCGGTCATGAAAGCTTACCCCACACGACACTCTCCAAACCCCTAACTGTCAAAGGCGTGTCTAGGGCACCATCAGAATTGGATAGTACATTGTTACAACGATGACTATCCTGGAATATCAAGATTGATCTGTCGATCGGACCGTAATATTCGTTCGTATCCATCCTTAGCGTTTACAAGTCATTATCGCCACAAATAACAACAAACAAACACATAAATTGAATCATGTAGTAACAATCGAATCAATCAACCTAGAAACCCTAATTTCAAAATTAGAAATGAGGAAGGAGGCGTCGCGGCTATATGAACCACGTCGTTGCCGCCACTAAGCGCGACGTCGCGGCTATTAGCCGCGACGACTGGTTTAACGCGGGCCAACAGTCTGCCCAAGATATTTTTTATGAAATCAGGCCCGTGTTAAGCCCGTTCGCCCATATGATATCATCTAGCCGCGACGTTGCGTTTATTAAATGTGTTTCGCCCTATTTTGTTAATTTTTTGCAGAATACTCATATTTTATTAATTTTTCATTTAAATTCCATTATTTTATTTAAAAAGCGAAAAAAAAAACATGCGATAAGTCTTCGATTCGAACTATTATGCAAGATAATTACAACTTTAGATCCTGCAAGGAGACGTCGATCAGGCTTTCCATTAAATGTATATATACATAATAATCGCTGTTGGGCCCAGATTTCTTGTCCCACTTTTTTGTCCCACTTTTCAAAAATATCATCAAACATTGTGCCGATTATGTTAAAACACCCGTAAATGACATTATATCATAAATACTATTGTATCAAATGCTGAAACAAAAAAAAAAATCAATATAATGTACATTTTTCTATCGTACTTTCAATATATCATATATTTTTCTCTATCATAATTATAGGTGTTATATAATTACTTTTTTGTGTTTTAGCATTTGGTACAATAGTATTCATGATATAATGTCAATTACGGGTGTTTTTACACTAATCAGCACAATGTTTATTAATGTTTTTGAAAAGTGGCACAAAAGTGGCACAAAAAGGTGGAACATAAAATATGGGTTCATCGCTGTTGTCTATGTATTAATGACAAAATTATGAGAAACCAATAATTCGGCGTGTGAAGATCATCCACTTATTTCATAATGTATGTATAAAAGTGATTATAAACTCTTTGATCCCCAACTTAAAAAGTTCTAAATAGAAAAAGACACAATATTTCGTTATATTTGGGCTTTTACTCTCAACTGATGTAGGCCCATACATTATTGGTCTTTTGACCTTATCGATTAGGCCCAATAATTTATTGGCCCTCTTATTATAAAAAAAATTGATGTCGTAAGAGTGACATAATGCTGCAATGAGAAGTTCGAACTTCGACCCATTATTAAAGCGATTGCAGTATAGTATTAGCCATGGAATCTTTAGGATCAAATTCTCGGAATTCCCCAAAAAAAGAAAGGAAAATAGAACGAATATTAGGCCAGCATCATCGTCAGATTGCTAAGATAATTGCCGATTCAGTGCAGATTTCTTCCTATATATGCTCATGAACTTGAGCACAAACTCTGCACAGGTAAGCAAGAAAGAGCCAAAATGATCCTTTATTTAATATAGGACAAATATAATATTAAACGATCAAGGGCTTCTCTAATTGCTCTTCATCGACATTACCTTCTAATTTTAGGAGCGCACTTGTCCCGCTTGGAAGTCTCTTATCCTGCAAATGATATCAAGTTTCGAATCAGATCAGACCCCTGTTTTATACTATTTTCTTTCATTTAAATTATTATCAGTTATGAACTAACTTATCTTGCAGTTAGTTAGTCATGTCTGTAAAAAGAGAGATTTGAGAACTTACATAGTAAGCATACCAATAGTAAATTTCTCTCTTCAAACTAGCGTCCACTCCTCTAAGGAATTCCTCCACAAGCTTCTGCAAAAAATCGCACCACTATGTTAGAATATGGTTTCATGTTTTTTGCAAATAGCATATATTTAGTAAGCACAAGAAAATTAACAATTCACCAGGAGAATGAGCTTAGGATGAACAAAGTCACATAGAAGCTTTTGCATTTTTCCGTGAACCGTAATCAGCCTAAACAACGCCCACGGTAATGAATAACATTCGAGTTGGAGTTTTTTTCTCGAATCAAATCATGAGAGTATGTAAGAAAGACGGTCTTTACTTTTACCTCTTTTGCCATGGATCTGCTAAAACATCCGAGGCGAATTCCACTACAGCGTCTTCCCATCCGATCGCAATAGGCTGGTCTTCGACGAAAGGGTAGCTTAAAAAAAGAAGAAAAAAAAAAAAGAAGTCAAGAAAATAATCTGAAGAACAATCAATGCTTGTTGATGATCTTTACTTATTACTTGTGTGCTTTGCAGGCTTCGAGCGCCATGATTGCTCTTCTAAGGTTCTGCTTCGACTTGTTCGCTATTTTAGCAGCGAAGCTCGTCGATAGCTCGAATCCTTCCCTCTGAGCTATCTGCATCAGAACCTCGGCGATCTGTACGGAAAACAGCAGTTATTGATGTTTATGCAAGAATATTCATCGTTAGGGCTACGGACGTTTTTTGTCCTCATGTTTGCAGATGTCACTTTTAATCCCCTATATTACCTTTTGCACACTTTTTATCTTCTTAATTTAACCGTTAATTTGGATGGAATAACGGGCTGGACGAGCTGGAGTTTTTGCAGACTGAAGTAACTTCATCCAAACTAACGGTTATTAAGTTGGGATCAAAACGACACAAAAATCTGTAATATTTAGGGACTAGAAGTGGAACATCAGAACATGAGAGAACTAAAACGTCAAAGTCCCAAACATTTGGGGACAGAAATGGCGTCCTCCCCCTCAGGGAATTAAGAAAAGGCTCTCACCTCACTAGTCGAAGGAGCTTCGACGTTAACCGTCTTGCAGCGGCTCTTCACCGACTCTACAAGGTCGGTGTCGTCTTCGCAGCAAAGGACGAGCTTGCAGTAGTCAGAGTAGCAGTCCATGACCCATTTTATCAAATGTTGTACGTTTTCAGCCGCTCTATCCACGTCGTAGAGGACCATCACTGCAAAACACAAAAGAAATCAACGTTTTTTACAGAAAAAAAAAAAAAAAAAAACGAACCGATCGTCGAATCCACGAAACTCATTATGAATAAATAAAAGGCGGGACGGACCTTTGTAATCTGCCTTTGAATGGGCCATACTGATTTCGGGTGTCGCTGCGAATTCGCTGTTAATCTGCTTTACTAAAGCCGTCAATGCGTACATTGCTTTAGGCTCAGAGTAGACGTTGAGCTCGACGTGGTGAGGGCTTGAGCTTACATGAACGGCTACTTGAATCGGCCTCGATTCCTAACATCGATAAGGATAAAATTTGTGCACAATGTCTTAAGTTACTAGTAAGCTCGTTAGACATCGTAAAAGAGTACGAACGAATCCATTAAATGTACCAGAATATGAAAGTATCGTATATCATGAGAAACCTGCAAAATGAGGGGTAAAAAATGAAGAAAGGAGCCATAAATTATAACTTCAAATACAACATTCTTTAACATCAGACCTCTTGATTACAAGTTTCAGTTTAAGTGGTAACTCAACATGGTATCAAAGTCGAGGCTGAATCCTCTATTTCACTTTGTATTCCAATAGGTAGTCCAAATCAACATTAAATTTTCTCTCTCATATACGTCAGTATCATATATATATGTATATATAATTATATATATCTTGTGTTTAAACACTTTATGTAATAATATTTACAGGTGAACATATTCATTGGGATTTAAACATGTGGTGGGGAAGGTGTAACGATTTTTCGTAAGTTGGAATACCTAGTTGAATACAATTTGGAATAGAGGATCTCATACCTCAAAGCCAAGGCCTTGGTTATGGGTAGAAATACTCAAGACCATCAATTGAATCAAAAACACACTTCTAAGGCTAAAGAAATCAGCCAAAACGTGAAGGGGTGTTGGAAATATAATAAATAAAGTAAATAAAAACCATATGCTCCAGGAAAGCTCAAGAGTTAAGATAAAATGGTGTCATTTAACAAAAAAACTTACATTCCATACGGGATCGCCAAATATTTCGCGAAGAAGAGCCATGGTGAGCGCCTTCTTACCCGAACCCGAAGGCCCTTTCAATATAATGTGCGGAAGGTTGTCATTGGCGGCCTAACGATCGCACAGTTCACCAAAACTTCAAATTTTTTCCGAACTTTCGAATAATAATAGAATTCCGAAAACTCACCAGTTCCTGAAGAAACGCGGCCTCTCGCCTGTGGCATGTAAACCCGCCCAACGAAGCGGGCTGATGCTTGTCAGCCCACAAAGGCCTCAAGCTCTCAACGACGGTCGCCTTTTCAATGAACAACGCCTCATCGAAAGGCCTATTATGATCTTTCTCGGGCGACTTCTGCGACGTCCTACACGAACCTTTCCTTATGCACGAAAACCAAGCGCTCTCCGACTGATGATGGCTCTTATGCCTATTCGCCACAAACTTCCTTGCGCTAGCGCTCGTTCTACCGCTAACGTTACTCATATTATTATTGCTGCTCTGCTTGCTCACGCCATAGCTAGAATTAGAGTTCACGGCGTTAAAAACCGTCCTACTATTATTAATATTAACCTTGTTGTTATTATTGCTAGTCCTTTTCTCGGCGTAGCCCGGCGGCTTAGGGAGCAAAGTTCTCGGGACCTCTTTAGCCGCCCTCTGAAACCCTACGTTCGAGAAGAAAATATCGCCATGGGAGATCGAATCATCGTCGTCCATGCTCTCAAAGCCGCCGTTTTTGCGGTTATTATTGACGAACCCTTTATTAGAGATCTTAGCGTTGGCGACCATTACGTTGATTTCGCCGACCGATGGGCCTTTTTTGTGAGCGCTACTGCTACTCATCCTCGTCCTCGACCTCGGGGCGGTCTTCGCTCGCCTGCTGTTTGAACGACCGTGGCTTAGGTCGAACGCTTCGTTGCTATTCATTTTGTACGGAGAAATATGCCTCGCGGCGGGAAACGGGCTATTGTTGCTGCTGTTGTTGTTGTTGTTGCCTTTGTTATTACGGCGCTCGGACTGGGAGAAGGCGCACGCATTGCTATTGTTGTTGTTGTTGCTGCTGCTGTTGACGTCGTTTTTGGTTCTCCTTTCTGACGCAGTGAAGGGACTTAGGTTGCGGCGAGGAAATGGGCTTAGATTTCTCGGCTCAACGCCGATATTATTATTGTTGTTATTATTATTATTGTTGGGACCAGTATCTTCGGCTCGCCTTCGAAGGAGAAGAGGGCTCTTATCAAAGGCGACTGCGTGGTCGGTTATTGTTAGCTTGTGTTCGCGCCTAGGA
Organism: Craterostigma plantagineum; assembly: GCA_027422505.1. Lineage (NCBI taxonomy): Eukaryota > Viridiplantae > Streptophyta > Magnoliopsida > Lamiales > Linderniaceae > Craterostigma > Craterostigma plantagineum. The sequence continues at coordinate 5,009 of JAPQWV010001198.1, read as the reverse complement.
TTTTCGTTCCACTCGGTTTCTGTGTCCGACGGCTCGTAACCGCTTCGCCTTCTGTTGTAACGGATGGTGTTTTCCATGTTAGTACTAAGTGATTAGTGTGACGAGAAGAAGGTTATGAGGATCCAAGAGAAGGAATAATAAAAGCTTATCATCTTTATGTTACAGTAATATGGATTATTTTTTGAACAAGATGATAATATTATGGAATATGAGCTAATTGCATAGACGATGCTTATATTAAAAAGAAGGAGGCGATGGATACAAAGACTGATTGCTAGGAAGCTTCGCTTCGGCGAAGGCGAGGCGTTTGGTCGGAATACAACTTGAGTTTATTTATTTCAAGACGGTATTATGCTGTTGGCGGAGTAGATCGTATCTTTATTACAAAGAAGCTGTAAAATATATGAGACAATGGAATGATCTCATGATGTTTCTATAAACTCGTAAACGTCACGTCCCAACGAATTATTATTTGGTAGATAAATTTATCGAACGTGTTACAATATCTATAATGTGGACGACGACGTTGAATTTGTTTAGTGACAGCTAATATGTCTGAGTTCATTTTTTTACTTTGGTATCGTCTCAATAACCGTTTTTGTTGTGCTGTATGAAAGCTCTGTTTTTGTTGTTGCATATCAACAAGTAAATTGTTAGTCTCAATTGTTTTTCTTTTCTCTTTGAATAGTTTAAATTGTTTTAAGGATTAATCGATGAATTTATCAAGATTGTGAGACTGTTACATGAAGATTGCTTGATGATCTAATTCAGTTTAGGGAATGAGAAATCGAATTTGAACGCGACACACACAAGGTCTAACGTGGTCCAGATTCAATGTGAATGAGCTGAGCTTCAATTTCTTGGGCTCGAGCTCATCGAGCATTTCAGCTCAACGCTCGGCTCATTTAACCCTTAGTTAACCCCAGCTCGAGTTCGAGCTTTAAAAAAAATTCAAAAATTAATAAAAGACTTAAAAAATAATAATAATAATAATAATAAACACGTGAGCCCATTCGCGAGCTTTCAATCTCTTATGACCGAGCTCACGCTCGATCTCCACATAAATGAGCTCAAGCCCGATTGTTTCGGGCTCAACCCGAGCTTTAATCGAGCCGAATCGTCGAGCTACGAGCTGGCTCAGCTCATCTCTCATCCCTAAATGTGAATCATACGTTCACGAAACCTTGAAATAATTAGAGGAGCTGCATGAGCTCTCACATCCCTACTAGAATTGTAAATTGGATTTTATTGTAAAATAACGCACAAATAGAGGGACTTTGCAACTCTTTCATTGTTTCAAACAAGAACTGTCACGCCCCGACCCAAACCGAGGCATGACAGCCGCCGCGCTACTTCTCGAGAAACGCAAGGCTGACGACATTAACTCAAACAATAACGAGGATATAGATTTGAAGCTCAACAAAAGGTGTATTTAAATATCACGTAGCGTTTACGTGCCGTAGGTGATAAGTGTTTCGTAATGGGTTATAGGCCCATTCAATAAATCGGTTCTTCTAAATGATATTTAAGAAGTCGTTCGGTACATTAAAGAAAATCATTTTTTTTAGCCCCATGGAAATAGCCAGTGATTGATTGGTTGCTATAAACCCTCGTGACTAATTTTGTGTTAGGAAAAGGTGTGAATGAAATTAATACTAAGAGGTATATTTGAAAAGATGTACTAATTAAGCAAAATGTTAATAGGAATTCATTAATATAAAGATGCATTTCTTCATGAATAGACACATGCAAAATGTCACTTCCCTTCATAATGAAAACCTACACCTATAAATACCCCACATGAGTTAGCATTAAAAATCATTCAAAAGCATACAAAAATTCTCCACATTTCACTCATAGCACTGTGTATGTTCTTGTTAGTCCCAAAGCAAGAGTATTCGTTCGTCGAAGTTTGGCGTATTTGAGATACCGCTATATTCCAAACGTAAGTCGTTGTATCTCGGAGGCGTTTACCGTAAACCGTGCGTATTAGCGGTGTAATTTCGTCTTCAAGAGAGCGTGTATCACGTGCCTCGACTTGTGATTTGTTCACACCATTACCGCTGAAATTTATTTGCGCTTTCAACCCGAAGATAAAGGCGCTGACCGACGGCCACTAACAAGTTGAAGACGAAAGCTTTCATACAAAGTCATACGTTGGTCGAGTCAAGCAGGCTGCTCAAGGAGTTTGCTTCACTTCAAGCAAAAACGAAAGCGCAAATCTATTTTCTACATTTGAAGATATATTAATATGGCAACCGACGATAATCAGAATGTGACGCCGTCAACCGCTCACATCGTTCCCATGGTGACAGCCGCTCCTATGCATGGCGAACGACCGTCAAAATTTAGCGGCGCCGACTTCAAAAGGTGGCAACAAAAAATGTTGTTCTATCTTACGACTCTCTCTCTTTCTCGATTTCTTTCGGAGGACCCGATGACCGTCCCCGAAGGTGAGACCGACGCTCAAAAGCGTGCGGCCTCGGACGCATGGCATCATTGTCATTTCTTGTGTAGAAATTACATTTTAAACGGACTAGACGATTCCCTTTACAATGTCTATAGTCCGATTGAAACGGCAAAGGAATTATGGAATTCCTTGGAGATAAAGTACAAAACGGAAGATGCTGGGATTAAGAAATTCTCGATGGCAAATTCCTGAAGTATGTAATGGTCGACACCAAATCGGTGGTGAGTCAAGTGCAAGAAATTCAGATTATTCTTCACGACTTGTCGGCAGAAAAATTAATCGTGAACGAGGCTTTTCAAGTGGCCGCAATAATTGAAAAGTTGCCGCCTATGTGGAAAGACTTCAAGAACTATCTTATGCATAAACGTAAGGAAATGCGACTCGAAGATTTGATAGTTCTACTCCGGATTGAGGAAGACAACCGAAAATCCGAAGCAAAGGCGAAGCGAAGTGAGTTCGAGGCTAAGGCAAATTTGGCCGAGCCAAGCTTCAACAAAAAGCGCAAGCAACCCACGGGTGGAAAGTCCACGGGTGGTAAGCAACCCCAAGCAAGCTTCAAGAAGTTTAAAGGAAGCTGCTATAATTGTGGTAAATCTGGGCATCTTGCAAAAGACTGCCGTCTCCCAAAAGTTAGAGAAAGCGCCCATATGGTCGAGAACAAATCAATTCACAATGATTTATCAGAACAAGACCTCACGACCGTGATCCAAGAAGTTAATTTGGTTGATAATCCACGAGAATGGTGGATCGATACGGGAGCAACTCGGCACATTTGCGCCGATAACAATATGTTTTCGTCCTACACCCCGACTGACGGAAGGAAGCTATTCATGGGAAACTCTTCGACATCTGACGTCGTGGGGACAGGCAAGGTGGTGCTAAAAATGACATTGGGCAAAGAACTAACGCTAACGGAGGTGCTGCATGTCCCAGACATCCGGAAGAATTTGGTGTCAGGCGCTCTTTTGAGCAAGGCTGGCTTTAGATTAGTCTTTGAATCTGATAAGTTTGTTTTGACTAAGAATGGTATCTTCTTAGCTAAAGGGTACCTAAATGAGGGCCTTTTTAAGATGAATGTGATGAATGTAATCCGCCAAGAGGCGAAGAATAAAGAAAGTATTTCTTATTTGTTGGAATGTCCTAATCTGTGGCATGATAGACTTGGACACGTAAACTTTAACACAATTAAAAGATTGGTGAATCTAGATTTGATACCAAAAGTTAAAATTGATTCTCATAACAAGTGCGAAACTTGTGTTGAAGCAAAAATGGTAAAAGCACCGTTTAAGCCAGTGGCTAGAAGCACGAATCCACTCGAATTAATTCACACCGATATTTGTGATTTAAAGTTTGTGCAAACTCGAGGTGGAATGAAATATTTTATAACATTTATTGATGATTGCACAAGGTATTGCTATGTCTACCTACTAAAGAGTAAAGACGAAGCTTTAGATGCTTTTAAGAAGTATAAAGCAGAGGTCGAGAATCAACTCACTCGAAAAATTAAGGCGATTAGAAGCGATCGCGGAGGCGAGTATGTGGCCCCGTTTGACGAAATATGCAAAGAGTCTGGTATTATTCATCAAAAAACGGCGCCGTACTCACCTCAATCTAACGGAATAGCTGAAAGAAAGAATCGAACTCTAAAGGAGATGATGAATGCGCTTTTAGTAAGCTCGGGTCTACCCAAAATTTGTGGGGGGAAGCGATTCTTTCAGCAAATTCTATACTTAATAAAATACCCCATAAAAGTCGGGACGAAATGCCATATGAACTATGGAAGGGACACAGGCCTACCTATAAATATTTAAAAGTGTGGGGTGTTTGGAAAAAGTCGAAATACCAAAGCCGAAACAGGTCAAGATAGGACCTAAAAACTATTGATTGCATATTTATCGGTATGCTAATAATAGCAGTGCTTATCGATTTTTGGTGTATAAGTGGAAAATTCAGAGTCAATAATGGAATGACTATGAATGTAGAAATGCGGTGTTTTTGAGAATATATTTCCCCTTAAAAAAAAGGAAGAAATAATTTCACGAAAGAGAACAGCTGACGAGGTCGAGCTACCTATATAAAGGTGAGGAAGAACCTAGGGCGAAGTAAAAGACTAAGGTGCCGAAATTCTTGGTCCTGATTTTACAATTTATATGGCAGAGGATGGACCATGAACTATTCGTGGAAGCTTTGGCAAGTCCAAGAAGCACCTTATGGAAAGAAACTATCAATAGTGAAATAGAATCCATCATGTTTAATAATACGTGGGAGTTAGTTGATCTCCCCCGGGTTGCAAACCTTTAGGATGCAAGTGGTTCCTTAAAAGAAAATATAAGACGGATGGAACTATTGATAAATATAAAGACCGATTGGTTGTAAAAGGTTTTAAACAAACGGAGGGATACGATTCTTTGATACGTATTCTCCGGTGACTAGAATCACATCTATACGTGTATTAATTGCGATTGCATCCTTGCATGACCTTAAATTCATCAAATGGACGTGAAAACGGCCTTCCTAAATGGGGACCTCGAGGAAGAAA
>JAPQWV010001197.1:0-109777 GCA_027422505.1 Craterostigma plantagineum | reverse complement strand
TCTAAAAGTATACATTCTTCATCGTCCAAACAGTGTTGGGAATTGCGATCAATCCCAGATTTTCATAAGACGATTAAACGGAAATCAACGACGAACACGGAAATTTTAACGTGGTTCCGATTCAAAACGAATCCTACGTCCACGGGAGATAATACCTTCTCTTTATTGATCACACCTTACATAGCTTTTCTCTATTCTCTCATCACTCGAGATTACATAGAATACAGAGCTATCTTCTACAATCAATATCCAAGAGAAATTGTATGAACAAGGCCTCGTCTCTCCTTTCTATCTCGACATTTCTGTTGTACTTCTATTGTATTTATAACTACACTTAACGTTTGCTCTCTACGGCAGTTTATTAACTGCTTCAGCCCACTACTTCAGTTTTTGTAACTGACGCGTCATGGAGTTATGCTTCAAAACTCATGACTATTTCCAACATACAGCTAAGTGGACGGTCATGATTTGGCCACGTATACAGCTACACGGCTGATTCTGGTTCGTCCACGTAATATAGCTACGCGGCTGGTTCTGGTCCGTCCACGTGTATAGCTATGCGGCTTATTCTGATTCGTCTGAGCCTAAAATCTTCAGTTATAAATAGGCTAGATATAAGTCATTGTAAATCATCGAAAACAATAACTTCTTATATTAGCGAAGTACAATATATACAAGTGTTGCGAGGAAAATATTTAGAGAGTTTGTGAGTCTCCTATTGTAAGAGAGATAGAGCTAGTTTTCTCCTTACGGTAGAGAGTTGTAACTCCTAAATTACCCACAACAAAATATCTTTACCTTGCCCGTGGTTTTTCACCCGAGTTTCAAGTTTTCCACGTAAAATCCCGATGTCACTTTTATTTTTACTGTCCTTTTTATAACGAGTGGTATCAGAGCTTTGGTTAGGTGTCTATAAAATCTACTTATCGTATGCTCTGTGGTTGCCAATAATATTGAATCATCCACATGAGGAAGTTTGTTAGATTATTATTATTCATCCATTAAAGTTTCTGGGGGAGAGTGAAAAAAAAAAGAGAGAGGAAAAAAAATATGGCAGCTAAGCATGAGATTGAGAAATTCAACTACTCCCTATGAAAGGTAAAAGTAAAGGCAATTTTGCTCAAAGAAAATTATCTGGAAGCTATCACTGACAGGCCTTAAAGAATTACAAGTGATAAATGGAAGAAGATTGGCGGAAAGGCTACTGCCAATATTCATCTCGCACTAGCAGATGATATATTGTCAAGTGTTGTAAAAAAAACTATTGCGAAGAAAATCTGGGATCATTGATAAGTTGTATCAAGCCAAGTCTCTTCATAGCCGGATTTTCTTGAAGAAGAAATTATATGCTCTAAAGATGGATGATCTTCTTCAGCAACAGAGCACATCAACAACATGATTACTCTGTTTGGCCAACTCAAAGACTTGGACTGCAACATAGAGTCAAACGAACGTGCTGAGCTTTTACTCGCAAGTCTGCCAGATTCTTATGCTCATCTCATCAATCTAACTAACAAACAAACTGCAGAGCAACTTGTCTATGATGACGTTGCAGCTGCTGTTCTGGAAGAAGAAAATCGGCGCAGAACACGGAGAAAAAAGTGATTGAGCCCCATCAGCAGAGGCGATGACTGTGACGAAGGCAAGATCTGGAGAACGTGGTCCAAGTAGGAGCCGAAAACGGATCAGATTTGAAGAACGTGGTCCTAGTGGGAGTAAAAAATCGTCCGAAAAATAAGAAGGCTATCAAATGTTATCACTGTAGCAAGAAGCGTCATATGAAGAAATATTGTTGGGATCTAAAACAAAAACCCTAATGCTCAAGGAAATGTGGCCAATGCTCGAGGCGACGGATTTGTTCTAGTATGTGAAGCTGCATCCAGCATCGAAGAAAAGGGAAGATTTGACGATATGTGACTTCTCGACTCCGCAGCTACTTTCCACAACCTTTGGAGGGTTTGTGGACAACTGTAATTATAACCTCTGAAGATCGTAGGGATTGGTACGATCAAATTAAAGATGTACGATGGCACCATCCGTACCATTCATGATGTGCGATATGTTGAGAGTCTGAAGAAAAATCTATTATTTATGGGGCAGCTAGATGATCTTGGTCTCAAAATTAAACTGGAGAACAAGGTCATGGAAATCGTTCAAGGAGCGCAGATAATAATGAAGGAGAAAGTATCGCTGCAAACTTATACTGCTAAAGGGGGAAACTCTGCGAGAAGAGCAAGCTTCTGTGGCCACCACAAATTCAATCGAGAAGTCTTGATGACTTGGCACAAGAAGCTTGGTCATATGTCTGAACAAGGCATTAAAATCCTTGTCCAGAAGAATCTAAGTCCTGGTCTCACAAACATGTCACTACCATTTTGTGAGAATTGCATTGTAAGCAAGCAGCATCGCCTGAAGTTCAACTCATCGAAGGTCACATCTCGGAGGGGAGCGAACTACTTCATATCATTTATAGACTACTATTCCTGAAGATGCTGGGTGTATCCAATTAAGAAGAAGGATGATGTATTTCCTACCTTCAAAACACACAAAGTGCGGGTCGAACTTGAATCCAGTAAGAAGATCAAATGTCTGCGGTCCGCTAATGGAGGAGAGTATACTGGCAAAGTATGCAATGAATTCTGCAAAGGTGCAGATATTAAAAGACAGTTCACTACGACACTCCACAACGAAATGGGGTGGCAGAGCGGCTGAATAGGATCCTGTTGGAAAGAACGAGGGCGATGCTGAGAACTGCAAAGCCTAGACAAGGAGTTTGGGCGGAAGCGGTCTGCACTGCTTGTTATGTGGTTAATCGAGCCCCATTTACTACTATAGAGATGAGGATACCCATGGAAATGTGGAATGACAAATCTGCTGATTATTCAAACCTCCAAATATTTGAAAGTCCTGCATATGTGATGTACCACAATCAAGAAACGACGAAGTTGGATCCAAAGTCCAGAAGATATCTATTCCTGGGGTACGCTGTAGGAGTAAAGGGTTAGCGTTTGTGGGATCTCACTTACTACAAAGTTGTTCACAGAGATGTTAATTTTCAGCGACCAGGAGCAAGTTGACCATGATGGCAGCATGACAAAGACTACACCAACACCGGCGAAGAGAAAGTTGGAGCAAGATAATTCTTCTGAAGCCGAACCAGCGCACGAAGAGCTCAACCCAGTCAAAACTGAAGTAACGGACCTCTGGCGATCAAAGTGAATGCGTAAGCCCCCAACTTCGTAATGAGATTATGACACTGAGAGCAACATTGCATACTGTTTTCTAACTGAGGATGGAGAGCCGATGATAAACGTATCGTAGTACGTTTATCATAGTATTTAGTTGGCTCATAATAGAGTTTTCGTAGTCATTTTATGCACTTATTAACCCTATTTCTGCTTGTTTTGGTATTATAAGGCTTTAGGACAAGTTTCGGGCGAAAAGGAGCGAAAACGAGGCAAAACGGCGCGAAAACGATGAAAACTGGTGAAGGTCACGGCCGTGACACATAGCGCACCTGGCCGTGACACTTGGCAGAGAGTTAGACTGAAGATGGTCACGGCCGTCACACTTATTGCACCAGGCCGTGACCCATAGCAGCAATATTAGAAAATTCATATCTCTCAATCTAGACCTCGGACTGAGAATCCCTTTGATCAGAATGAAGATTGGCAAGTCTTCTATCTATGGTTAAAATTTCAGGTCAATCGGACATCGTTTACCCATCCATCCGAGAGAAATACTAAACTGCCGCAAAGCTGTTGAGAGGGTCACGGCCGTGACGCTACTGCACCAGGCCGTGACGAGCGGCAGTAAGCTCAATTTTTGCCCAGAGTGTGTCACGGCCGTGACCTATCTTGTCCCAGGCCGTGACAGTGTCGAATTTCACTATAAAAAGCCCAAATTCGACCCAGAAAGGGGGGAACCGACCAGAGATCAACCTAATCCCTCTAGAGACGAAAAATAACACAAAAGAACACAGATTCGCGTCTCGGGAGCGCAAGAGACGGATCATCGACGAAATCACGCCCAATTGAACGAAGAACGAAGAATCAACGACGCTTCCATCGCAGATCATCCGGATATCAAGAATATGAATTCTTCGCCTTTATTCCTTATTTCTTTCGTTGTTTTCCCGTCTATTATGCGTAGCTAATTCCCCTTTGTGTTTGGGATTAGATGAACGCTAGGATGTTTCGTAGTTAAGACTTATGATTATCGTGACTATGTGTTTGACTATTTATCATTCTATGAAATTGTTTCGTTACTTTAATATGTCTATGTGTTAAAGTAGTCGTATGGAAAAACGTTTAGGGCGACAGCTAAACAACGTTTAGGCCGTTCGTAGAAGATAGGAATCGAGTATAGGGCGAAAGCAAATACTCGATCCTCGCCGTTAGTAATTACTGAATTTTAGATCCCCGCGAGCATTTAGGGCGACAGCAAACTCGCGAGCGGGTAGGAAAATTACTGCGATCTAGTCAAAATCACGTAGGAACGATTTTAGTGTCTTAGCCGATAGCACCTAGCGGGATTCGAATCCCGAGCACATCTTTATTATCTGAAGCTTCGCAGTTTTAAGCGTGTTTTAATCTCAGTTGAGTTTTAAGCTGTAGGTTAGTTAATTTGCGTATTTTATTAGGCTAAATATCGAGTCGATAGGTCATTACTAGTACTTGATTTGTTCCTTGTGTTTGATACTCGTTTACTCACTTTACTGCACTACAAACGATAGGTCCACTGCCTATCGCACGTCGGTGATAGTAATTAGGTATTCGTTTTAATTATTACTTGTCGCACTTTACATTCACACAGCACGTGTCGATCAAGTTTTTGGCGCCGTTGTCGGGGAATAAATTGATATTAGGAACACCGTAGTTCGGTAATTTAGCCATTTTATTTGAAGTTTTCCTTTTCTTTTCTTTATTACTGTTGGCGTTATTTGTTCTTCTAGTTATTGTTATTTTCGTTATTTCTTTTACGAGTCGATTTCTTTTAGTCCAGATACAGAAGTAGACATGGCGGACCATAGAGTACCCGTCCACGAGGAGGAGCCATCACTACAGGATCTCCTAAGGAATGACGCGCTAGGCAGTACTGAGTCGGCGATTGTCATCCCGCCGATCGAGAACAACAATTTCGAGCTGAAGCACTCTTGGCTTCAGATGATCTTCTAGACAGTCCCAGTTTGAGGGCAATCTCGATGACGATCCCTACTCCCATCTGAAGGCTTTTCTGACGGTGACTGACACCATCAAGATCAACGGGGTCTCGGGCGATGCAATTAAGTTGATGCTGTTCCCGTTCTCCCTGAAGTTCAGAGCGAAGGAATGGCTGGAGACGTTGCCACCTCGCTCAATCACTACATGGGAGGAGCTGCGAGCCGCGTTTATCGGCCACTATTTCCCGCTGACGAAGGTGCTAAGGTTAAAGACAGAGATCTCCCTATTCCATCAGAAGGACTCAGAAAACCTCTACGAGGTGTGTGAGCGATATAAGGCGCTACTGAAGAGGTGCCCGCAGCACGGGATGTCGAAGGCAGCCCAGATCAACCGATTTCACGAGGGGCTCAATGACCAGACTGTCCATATGCTAGACGGAGCCGCAGGAGGAGGACTCGTGAAGCTCAATGCTACCGATGCTTGGAATCTGATCGAGGACTACTCGAGGAACAGCTTCATGAGGGGCAATACCAGGATGAAGACACCCGGTGTGTTCGGAGTGAGTGAGGAGACGGCCACTAACGCTAAAATCGAGGCACTTCAGCAACAAATCGCCTCGACGAACTCCCAGTTGCAGACGGTGATTGGCGCATTACTTCCCAAGTCCGGGCAAACTCAGCCCGTGAATGCCGTGGCCACCATCGCACCGACGCAGCACACGTCTTACGTGCCATTGTGCAGAATTTGTGGCGCATCCCACGAGACATCAGAATGCCAACTTGGGCAGCCGCTGGAGCACGTAGACTATATGGGCAATTATCAAGGTGGCCAGCGAAGCTTCCAGCCTCGGGCACATCCAAACCTGGCGTACGGGAATCAGAACTATCAGGGCCAAGGACTGTCAGGATTTCAGCCCCGACCGTCCGAACTCCAAAATGGGCCACCACGACAGTACCAGAACGCGCCCGCAGGAGGATCCGACGACATGAGGGAGATGAAGGACATGATGAAGGCACTTTTCACGAATTTCAGTAGCACCACCGCAGCCCACGAAAGCCGAATGACGAAGATGGAGGAGTACATGGAGGCAAACGACTTGCGTGCTCAGAATACAGATGCCTCGATCAAGAGGTTGGAGCAGCAAGTGGGGCAATTAGCAAATCAAATTGCGGGGCGAAATCAAGGACCACTCCCGAGCTACACCGAGACAAACCCAAGGAGTATTGCAATGCGGTAACCCTGAGGAGCGGGAGAGGATTACAAGAAGCTCCCACCAAGCAGAATCTAAAGGAGAAAGTCGATTTCGAGGGCCACGACGAGCCAGAAGTGGAGGAAAGCAAGGGCGACGGAGTCGAGAAGGTCAAGGATGACGAGAGAAAGACGCGACCATTCGTGAAGCCGTATCAACCAAAGATCCCGTACCCAGCTCGGTTGAGGGAAGTTGCACCTGAAAAAGAGCAACCTAAAAAGGAGGAAGCTGCACCCGAAATAGAAAAAGCGAGGGAGAATGAGCGGCCACCAGTGATGCCGTACCAGCCGAAGATTCCCTATCCAGCACGGTTGAAGAAGGACAAAGACGAGGCGCTAATTGGCACATTTATGGGTATGTGCAAAGAATTACATATTAACTTACCGTTTATTGAAGCTATTGTGCAGATGCCCAATTTCGTTAAGTTCCTGATGGACTTGCTGACGAACCGACGGAAGCTCGAACACGTCTCCACGGTATACCTACGAGGAGAGTGCTCAGCGATACTCCAGAGCAAGATACCGAAAAAGCTCAAGGACCCAGGGAGTTTTACTATTCCTTGTTTGATAGGTGATTTAGTTGTTGAACATGCTTTAGCTGATCTAGGTGCTAGTATAAATTTAATGCCGTACTCCATGTTTAAGCGTTTAGAATTAGGTGAACCACGACCCACTAGAATGAGTATTCAATTGGCCGATAGATCGTTAAAATACCCTCTAGGTGTTATCGAGGATGTTCTAGTTAAGGTCAATAAGTTCGTTATCCCTGCTGATTTTGTGATCTTAGACATGGACGAGGATGAAAATGTTCCATTAATTCTAGGTAGACCATTCTTAGCTACAGGCGAGACCATGATAGATGTTAGGAATGGAACATTAACCTTGACAGTAGACGGCGAAAAAGTTACATTCAATATGGCTGATTCGATGAAAAAGAGCAACGAGCAAGATGATAAATGCTATTTCTTAGATGTCTTTGAGCGCGATTTTCTCTTCTCTGTGCAAGGTCTGTCACAGGTCAGCAAGTATGATAGGCACACGATTATGGAAATCGATAAGTGTGGGGAGGAGATCGACGAACCCATCATAACCACCGACGAAAGCAGCAAAGAAGTTAAGGACAAGAGCCCAGTCAAGGAGCGAACGCCACTAGAGTTGAAATCGCTGCCCGATGAAAGAAGACACCGCCAAGGTATGGATGTAGGCAAGGAAAACTTAAGCAGAAAAGAGATGCTGTACCTCGACTTCCAGCCACCCTAAGCGAACGAAAGCACGTCCGGCTAAAGACGGTAAAGGAAGCGCTTCTTGGGAGGCAACCCAGGTTTTATCTATCTAGTATTTTTTTATTATGCCTATTATTATTACAATTCATGTTTTTTCTGTTATGTTTAGTTTTCCTTTTAGTCATGTCAGGCATCACGAGTCACGATATGACAACCATCACGCGTCTAGTCACGACCACGTCAATATTTTCCGTCAGGGAAGTTTCGTTCTCTTACACCTACTTTTCCCTTTCGTTTATTCAATTTTTACGTTGAGGACAACGTCTGACTTAAGTGTGGGGAGGGGAATGTAGTTTTAGAACTTACGTGAAAATTTTTAAATTTTTTATGACGTGTCCGTGAGCTATCAATTTTGTTAGAAAGGCATGAATTATTAAAATCAGGCATGATTGTTTGCGTTTATCTAGAGTTGGTTTGCATGTTATGAATCCTTGTGAGCAATTAAGATATGCATGACTGATTGAATCATGTTTGCCTGAATAGATATAGCACTGTTTTGAGAGATTCGTAGACATAACCCTGTTTCACGTGAGAGTTTGAGCCTGACGAGCTTATGCTTATTTTTCTTGGTTGTGTGACGTGCCTAGTCTATATCTCTCTAGAACTTGCCTGTCTGATGCGTGTTGAAACTGTTTTGGTGTGTTAGTGTGAAAATGATGAGGGCAATAGGAATCAAGTCCAGGGCCAAATTTCTTAACCATGACGAATCCCATTAGTTAGCCACGTTGAACCTGAGCCTATTTGTTACTTACCTCGTATGTGATAGAAGTCACTGACCCGAATAAGCCTCCAGAGATTTCATGAGCCTGAGTTGATTAGGATAAAGCAGAAGTCGAACTTGAAAGTTACGGTTCCAGTGTTTGATTTGATGTTCTTCTCTGCTATTCGTGAAATGACTCGTCCCTTACTTGACCGTTTTCTGAAATGACCCGATCCCTTGCATAAGCCTGCCCATAACCCTTTGGCAAGATATAGGTCTCGGTAATAAGTATCCCTAGGTACACGGCATTCGCTGTGACGATGTATTCTTTGCGACAAAAGCCGAACCTTGATGTTTTAGGGAATAAGGGCAGTGCACAAAAGTAGAGCGTAACTAAGGTGAAAGGGCAGAAAATGAAAGGAAACTGAGTTAAGAGGGTCGAGCAGAAAAGTCTAGGATTTCGGAGTGAGAACGTCGAGTCTTATGTTGGGACGTGTGACTGTCTGTTTGATAATGTGTATTCTCTGATAATTTTCGATCACGTGTCCTAGCTCTAAGATAAAGGTTCACTATTTATGCTTGCCGCTTCATGATTGTTCGACCCGTTTTTCCCCGAAAAGACCCTCAGATTTATACTTGCCCTTTGAATAGTAGAGATGCGATTAACTTGCAAGTTTATGGTAGGGGTTGGACTAGTGCACGAATTGAGCGACTCATCTTATGCTACCTTATACACGTGAGTGAATTGAGTGAACCCTTGTGAGGTATAGGTCTCGATTTGCAGCGCTAAGGAAGTTTAGGTTGACAGGTGCAGGTCATTAGTGCAACGTCCATGATTGCTTGTTTGATTCGTTTCGTGCTTTCTATGCTTAGATGATAAATTGCGAACAATCGTGTCGTTATCCTGATCAGATGCCTTCTTTGACTTCTAATTTACTTGAGGACAAGCAAATGCTTAAGTGTGGGGAGGTTTGATAAACGTATCGTAGTACGTTTATCATAGTATTTAATTGGCTCATAATAGAGTTTTCGTAGTCATTTATGCACTTATTAACCCTATTTCTGCTTGTTTTGGTATTATAAGGCTTTAGGACAAGTTTCGGGCGAAAAGGAGCGAAAACGAGGCAAAACGGCGCGAAAACGATGAAAACTGGTGAAGGTCACGGCCGTGACACATAGCGCACCTGGCCGTGACACTTGGCAGAGAGTTAGACTGAAGATGGTCACGGCCGTCACACTTATTGCACCAGGCCGTGACCCATAGCAGCAATATTAGAAAATTCATATCTCTCAATCTAGACCTCGGACTGAGAATTCCTTTGATCAGAATGAAGATTGGCAAGTCTTCTATCTATGGTTAAAATTTCAGGTCAATCGGACATCGTTTACCCATCCATCCGAGAGAAATACTAAACTGCCGCAAAGCTGTTGAGAGGGTCACGGCCGTGACGCTACTGCACCAGGCCGTGACGAGCGGCAGTAAGCTCAATTTTTGCCCAGAGTGTGTCACGGCCGTGACCTATCTTGTCCCAGGCCGTGACAGTGTCGAATTTCACTATAAAAAGCCCAAATTCGACCCAGAAAGGGGGAACCGACCAGAGATCAACCCTAATCCCTCTAGAGACGAAAAATAGCACAAAAGAACACAGATTCGCGTCTCGGAGCGCAAGAGACGGATCATCGACGAAATCACGCCCAATTGAAGGAAGAACGAAGAATCAACGACGCTTCCATCGCAGATCATCCGGATATCAAGAATATGAATTCTTCGCCTTTATTCCTTATTTCTTTCGTTGTTTTCCCGTCTATTATGCGTAGCTAATTCCCCTTTGTGTTTGGGATTAGATGAACGCTAGGATGTTTCGTAGTTAAGACTTATGATTATCGTGACTATGTGTTTGACTATTTATCGTTCTATGAAATTGTTTCGTTACTTTAATATGTCTATGTGTTAAAGTAGTCGTATGGAAAAACGTTTAGGGCGACAGCTAAACAACGTTTAGGCCGTTCGTAGAAGATAGGAATCGAGTATAGGGCGAAAGCAAATACTCGATCCTCGCCGTTAGTAATTACTGAATTTTAGATCCCCGCAAGCGTTTAGGGCGACAGCAAACTCACGAGCGGGTAGGAAAATTACTGCGATCTAGTCAAAATCACGTAGGAACGATTTTAGTGTCTTAGCCGATAGCACCTAGCGGGATTCGAATCCCGAGCACATCTTTATTATCTGAAGCTTCGTATCAGTTTTAAGCGTGTTTTAATCTCTAGTTGAGTTAGATATAATCTGTTAGGTTAAGTCATAAAACAATTTGCGTATTTTATTAGGCTAAATATCGAGTCGATAGGTCACTACTAGTACTTGATTTATTCCTTGTGTTCGATACTCGTTTACTCACTTTATTGCACTACAAACGATAGGTCCACTGCCTATCGCACGTCGGTGATAGTAATTAGGTATTCGTTTTAATTATTACTTGTCGCACTTTACATTCACACAGCACGTGTCGATCAGCCGACGACTTTCCAAGAAGCACTGAAGAGTTCAGATGCGAGTCAGTGGATTTCAGCAATGCAAAATGAGATGGAAGGTCTCAGTAAAAATAAAATATGGAAGTTGGTACCATTACCGCAAGGAAGGATACCTATTGGAAATAAATGGGTGTACAAAATCAAGCGGAATGGTGATGACCAGATAAAGCGATATCGTGCAAGACTGGTTCTAAAGGGATATGCTCAGAAAGAAGGGATCGACTTCAATGAGATATTCTCATCGGTGGTTCGACTTACAACAGTCAAGGTTGTCTTGTCAATGTGTGTCACATTTGGCCTGTATCTTGAGCAGCTCGATGTTAAAACGGCCTTTCTCCATGGTGACCTGAAGGAAGATATATATATATATATATATATATATATGTATATATATATATGCTTCAACCAGAAGGCTTTCAAGAAAAAAAGGAAAGAAGATCTGGTTTGCAAGCTAATCGAATCTCTTTAGGGGCTCAAGCAAGCACCACGATGCTGGTACAAGAAATTTGTTTCATTCATAATGAGTCTCGGCTACACCAGACTATATTCAGATCCTTGCACGTATTTCAAGAGATTTCACTCTGAAGATTACGTCATGTTGTTGCTATACGTTGAGATATGCTGGTAATAGGACCCAACAAAGATCGTATCAATTATTTGAAGATTCAACTCGCTGGTGAATTCGAATTGAAGGACTTGTGACCGGCAAACAAAATTCTTGGCGTACAAATCTCTCGAGACAGAATCAATAGGAAGATTTGGCTTTCTCAAAAGAACTACTTGAAAAAAGTCCTGCGAAGGTTCAACATGCAAGTCAGCAAGGCAATATCCACCCCTCTTGTTGCTAATTCAAGTTATCTGTCGATATGTGTCCATTCAATGAAGATGAGAAGATAGAAATGTCTCGAGTGCCGAATGCATACGCAATTGGAAGTTTAATGTTTACCATGCTGTGAATGAGACCGGACATTACCCATGTAGTGGGAGTGGTGAGCCGATACATGTCCAACCCCGGTTGAGAGCACTGGAGCGCTGTCAAAAGGATTCTCAGATATATCAAAGGAACCTCTGATCATGCTTTATGTTATGGAGGTACAGATTTTACTATCCACGGTTATGTTGATGCTGATTATGCAGGTGAACTTGATAAAAGCAGATCCACAACCGGATATGTGTAATCTTGCTGGCGGGTGCTGTAAGCTGGGTTTCAAAACTGCAATCGAATGTTGTGAGGCCAACGACGAAAGCGAATATGTAGCAGTTACGCAAGCCAGTAAAGAGGCGATATGGTTGAAGAGATTGCTGGAAGAACTCGGCCACAAACAAGAGAATATTGTTCTCTATTGTGACAGTCAGAGTGCATTGCATCTTGCAAGCAATCCAGCATTTCATTCAAGAACCAAACACATCCGGGTCCAATACCACTTTGTTCGTGAACAAGTGGAAGAGGGAACAATGGATATGCAAAAAGTTCACACTACTGATTATCTGGCAGACTTCATGACCAAAGCAATCAAAGTGGACAAGTTTATCTGGTGTCGTTCCTCTTGCGGAGTGATCGATCATAAGTAACATGCAATGGCGAGGTAGCAAGGATGGTGTGAAGATCTTATTGAGTTCAATCAATTCAAGTGGGAGAAATGTTGTATGGCCATGATCCGTCCACGTATCTAAGTGGACGGTCATGATTTGGCCACGTATACAACTACACGACTGATTCTGGTTCGTCCACGTAATATAGCTACGCGGCTGATTCTGGTTCGTCCACGTGTATAGATACCCGACTAATTCTAAGTCGTCCAAGCATAAAATTTTCAGCTATAAATAGGCTAGCTATAGGTCATTGTAAATCATAAAAAACAATAACTTCTTCTTGTATTAGCAAAGTACAATATATACAAGTGCTGCGAGGAAAATATTTAGAGAGTTTGTGAGTCTCCTATTACAAGAGAGATAGAGCTAGTTTTCTTCTTACGGTAGAGAGTTATAACTCATAAATTACCCACAATAAAATATCTTACCTTGCATGTGGTTTTTCACCCCGAGTTTGGGGTTTCCACGTAAATTCCCGGTGTCTCTTTTATTTTTACAACCTTTTTACAACATATGAGAATATGAAGATGAACGTCGACGTCTTAATAATTGACCTAAAGGTGTTTCTGAAAAAAAATATTCAAAAGAAGTAACATTAGTTGTTGAATTTCAAATTCAAGAAATGTAGAATAGACAAATGGTATGATTGTCACTTGGGAGAACCAATTTTGAGTAACTATACTGTATCATATAACATGAGAAAACTATTTTTCTATCTATTTCTCTTATGATAAAGCGACCGTGACTTTTTCGAGCGATAAAAATGACCAAATTCGGTCTCTTCCTATTAAATAGCCCGAAATCTATATTCTTTCATTAAGGATTTATGGTATAACCGTCAAGTTTGATTGTGAATTAAGATTAATTAAAAAATAATATTAAATTGAAATAAAACCACTAACTCTTTTACTTTTAGTAATTATTATTCTATAATTAATAAATATATTTATATCTGTATTTTTATATAAACGCATGGTGGATAAAACTGTCAATTGGTCTGTCAATGATATGTTTAATTATAATTTTATCCTTACTTGCTTAATTACAAATTTATGAGCTTATTACAGTTTACCCTTAATTGTTTTATTATAATTTTACTCTTAGTGAATCAATTATAATTTTACCCTTATTATTTTAATATATTACAAGTTTATCCTTAAAGTAAAAATTTTATTTTTTAAATAACTTAATTAATAATATGACAGTTTCAAATATAAATATTTGATATTCACACATTGGATGTGCTAAACATACTCGTATCACATAGTCCCACATTTGAGTGTGAAAAAAAGACTAGTTGTAATACCGCATATAATTCGAAATCCACAATCATAAATAAATACACAAAAAAAAACAGAAAAACACTAACATATTCATTCTTTCGTAGAAAATATATTACACATTTCGCACTCGACCACCATAAATTTATCGGACGCAAACTTCATCTCCCACGAGAAAAAAACACACACACACACACGCACATAGCAAACAAACAAACAAACAACCAACCCACACATCTTTGTCTCATTATATATGAGATGATAATTCATATTCATATGTAATTGTAAAGCTCAAGGGGAAGCCTGGGCTTTGCCAAGACGACAAGTGGGATCTTCTTAGGAGTTGACAGCCCAAATATCTCTTCCATGGTCAAATCCTCGGACTTCATATCGTACGGCAATTCCCAAATAAATCCATGCAATAAATTAGCCAAACTGACTTGGATCACCTTCAGGCCCAAATTATAACCCGGACACATCCTCCGACCCGACCGGAATGGCAGAAGCTTGAAATCATGCCCTTTGACGTCGATGTTCTTTCCTATAAACCTATCCGGGTCGAACTCATTTGGATCCTCCCATATTGATGGGTCCCTCCCAATTGTCCAAATGTTCACCAGCACTTGGGTCCCCTTTTCTATGTCATATCCATCCACCTAATATATATTACGTCACCCACAATAATCATAATTGTTACTTTATTAGGTAATTCTTTATCAAATGTTCACCAAGCACTAGTTGGATTCCCCTTGTATTGTATACTTCTCAAGGCCAACTACGAGGGGTTGTCATTATGCATACATAGCTTTCAAAAAATTAAGCAAAATATGAACATCACACGCGGAAAGCCTATTTTGTTACAAATTTACTTAATTTTATAAATTATTATTTTTTGTATAATGGCATCCCATAAATTTAATGAAACTCAGTCGGAATGACAGAATTTGGGACAAAAGTCCAGCTTATATGTTCGTAACTTGTTTATTTTGGAAGTAAATTTTTATGTCATGCCATCCCTAAAATTTTTAGTCCCTGCAATGACAACTCCTAGAATGTAGAATTAAAAAACTTAATTGTGATTATTACTGTTGAACGTGACCTTTGGTAGAAGAAGACAAACCAAACATGTTGAATAACCAAAGTGGGCGCGTGAAACGAGGACTGAAGATGCTTCATTCTCATTTGGTCACCTTATTGCTTTGTACGTGGGCCAATAGATGAAGAGGAGACCATTTCTCCTTGTGTTTTCGGCTGCCGTGATTATCAGTCAAAAAGGGCAAAGGTGTTTACATGATACATTAAGGCAAACCTTTTGCCTATAAATATAGGAGTTCGACGAAGGAGTAAATCAACACAACAGATAAAATCTTCTCCTCTCCATTTATTTCTGTAGCCTACTCCTAAAATTGTTGTAGTGCTTTTGTATCACGTCAGTGTACGTGTCTGTAATCTCTCCACATAATAAAGAAGTTTTACCCTCCGGCCCGTGGACGTAGGTCATTCTAACCGAACCACGTAAACCTCGTATCACTGTCCAAATTTATTTTTCGTCTCGTTTATTTATTATCGTCATTTTTCGGGCAAATAATTATCGGGGATTTCTGCATATACTAACAAATTGGTATTAGAGCCAACCCCGATTTATTTTTTAGCCACCATGACGATAACAAAAATGTCAATTGAAAAGTTCGACAGAAACGTCAACTTTGCAATGTGGAGTCTCAAGATGGAGGCCATACTCATTCAAGACGGTTGCGAGGTGGCGCTTGAAGGCGCAAAGAAGAAACCAACCGAAATGAAGGACGATCAATTTAATGAATTGGACAAGAAAGCCAGATCGGCTATTATATTAAATCTCTCTTACGAGGTTTTACAAGAAGTTGCCACGGAGACGACGGCCATGGGTATGTGGGATGCGCTAAAAGCTATCTACATGAAGAAGACTAAGGAGAATCGGCTTTATTTAAAGCAGAAGCTATACAGTATGAAAATGACGGAAGGTACTTCCATTCTTTCGCATCTCGATAAATTCGATTCTATCATTATTGATTTGGCGAACGTAGAAGTTAAAGTGACAGACGAAGATCAGACCATAATATTGTTGTGTTCCCTTCCCACGTCTTTAAAGCATTTTCGTGACACCATAATCTATGCGAAAGATACGATATCGTATGCTAGTGTCAAATCTGCTTTACAATCGAAAGAATAGATAGACAGGGATATTACGGGAGAAACAAGTGGTAGCCAGGCAGAAGGCCTGTTTGCACGGGGAAGAACAGAACGTAGAGATGCTGAAAGTAGCAGATCTAAAGAAAGGTCGAAATCCAGGTACATAAATAAAGTCTGTAATTTTTGCAAGAAAAAAGGGCCACATTAAAGCTGATTGTTTTAAATTAAAAAATAAGTAGAAAAATAATCAGCAATTTAATAAACCCGCCGAAGCTAGTTTAGCTGCTGATGAGAGCGATGAAACTATTTTTGTAGCAACTGCAAATATTGTTAGGTCTGATAATGAGTGGATCTTAGATTCGGGTTGTTCTTACCATATAAGTCGGAGTCAAGATTGTTTTTCCACATACGAAAAATTCGATGGTGGATATGTTTTAATGGGAAATGATGCTCCGTGTGAAGTTGTTGGTAAAGGCACAGTTAGGATCAAGATGTTCGACGGAATCATCCGAACGCTCACAGAAGTTAGATATGTTCCAGATATGAAGAGAAATCTTGTCTTTAGGCACACTTGAATCTCAAGGGTGCAGGTTCTCAGGTGAAGGTGGAGTTTTGAAAATTGCCAGAGGTGCCCTTGTCGTGATGAAAGCTTGCAGGTCTGGAAATTTATATATTTTGCAGGGAACTACAGTTACAGGTTCCGCTGCAGTTTCGACATCCCCAGAGGTTGATACCACGAGATTATGGCATATGCGACTTGGACACATGGGAGAAAAAGGCTTGACGATTTTAAGCAAGCGGGGCCTACTTTGCGGTCAAAGTACTGGTAAGATGGATTTTGGGAACATTGTATTTTTAGGAAGCAGAAACGAGTCAGCTTCAATTCGCCAGCAGTCCACAGGACGAAAGGTACTTTGGACTATATTCATTCTGATGTATGGGGTCTTTCTAGTGTTCCGTTCAAAGGTGGTGCAAGATACATGTTAACTTTCATTGATGATTTCTCAAGGAAAGTCTGGGTCTATTTTCTTAAGCAGAAAAGTGATGTTTTCCTAACATTTAAACAATGGAACGCTTTGATTGAAAAGCAGACAGGAAAACAGATCAAGCGGTTGCGGACAGATAATGGCTTAGAATTTTGTGGAAGCGAGTTCAACGAATTTTGCAAGAATGAAGGTATTGCTCGACATCACACTGTTCGAATGACGCCTCAACAAAATGGTGTTGCCGAGCGCATGAACCGGACGCTTTTAGAGAGAGCTCGATGTATGATCTCCAACGCTGGGTTGGCAAATGATTTTTGGGCTGAAGCTATTGCTGCAGCATGTTATATTGTCGACCGCTCACCGTGTTCACCAATCAACTTCAAGAGTCCTGAGGAAGTATGGTCAGGTACTCCTGCTGATTACTCCAACTTAAGAATATTTGGGTGCCCAGCTTATATGCACGTAAACGAGGGAAAGTTAGAGCCTAGAGCTAAGAAATGTATTTTTCTCGGTTACGCTTCAGGGGTGAAAGGATATAGACTATATAATCCTGATCCCAAGTCACCCAAATTTATAATTAGCAGAGATGTTACTTTTGACGAGTCTTCTATGTTACATCCTTCAAATGAGTCTACTAATTCTTCTAATGAAGAAAAGAAGGATAGTGTACACAGCGAGGTGGAGCTCGAGATCAACAAAGATCATTCAGATGACCCTGCTACGAGTTCAATAGATCAAGAGGATGAGCCAGAAACTGATTCAGATCCTGTTGAAGATGAAAGCACCGGGCAGAAATATTCTATAGCCAGAGATAGGGAGAGACGGGAGATTCGACTACCACAACGGTACGTGAATTTAGTTTCGTATGCTTTATCAGTGGCGCAAGAAACAGGTGGAGGCGCGAACCTTCTACCTATTCGGAGGCAATAAGCGATGATAATTCTGATAAGTGGCTGGTAGCGATGAATGAAGAAATGGAGTCTCTGCACAAGAATGGTACTTGGATTCTTGTGCCGCCGCCGAAAAAAAAGAAAATAGTTGGATGTAAGTGGGTCTTCAAAAAGAAAGAAGGTATATCTGGTTCTGACGATGCAAGGTATAAGGCACGATTAGTCGCGAAAGGCTATAGTCAGCTACAAGGTGTAGATTTTAATGATGTATTCTCACATGTCGTTAGACATAGCCCTATTCGTGTATTACTTGCATTCGTTGCCATGCATGATTTGGAGTTAGAACAGCTTGACGTCAAGATGGCGTTCTTACATGGCGATTTAGATGAACAGATTTATATGAAGCAACCCGAAGGCTTCATAGTTGAAGGCAAGGAAGACCAAGTTTGTCTGTTGAAGAAATCCTTATATGGATTAAAGCAGTCTCCAAGACAGTGGTACAATTGATGCTTATATGTTGGGTCATGGTTTCTCCAGGAGCAAGTATGATAGTTGTGTTTACTTCCGGAAGTTATATGACAGTTCGTTCATTTATCTATTGTTATATGTTGATGACATGCTCATTGCGGCTAAGAATCTTGCAGAAATTCACCAGTTGAAGGCCTTATTGAACGGTGAATTTGAAATGAAGGATTTAGGAGCAGCTAAGAAGATTCTTGGTATGGAGATTAGGCGTGATAGAGGAGTTGGTAAGTTACACCTGACCCAGGAAAGTTACCTCAGGAAGGTTTTGGAAAGATTTGGCATGAGCAATGCCAAACCAGTCAGCACTCCTCTTGCTAGTCATTTTAGGCTAAGCGCTGCTCAGTCACCATCATCAGATGAGGAACAAGCGTATATGGCACGAGTTCCTTACTCTAGTGCAGTCGGCAGTATTATGTATGCAATGGTATGTACACGTCCTGATATTTCACAGGCTGTTAGTGTTGTTAGCAGGTATATGGCTAATCCAGGAAAAGAACACTGACAAGCAGTGAAGTGGATTCTCAGATACTTGAAGGGTACTCTAAGCTTTTGTTTGGAGTTTGGCAGAAACAGTGATACTCTCGTTGGCTTCGTCGATTCAGACTACGCAGGTGATCTCGATAAACGAAGATCTCTTACTGGTTATGTATTTTCTATTGGAGGTTGTGCAGTTAGCTGGAAAGCTACTCTACAGCACGTAGTGGCGTTGTCTACTACTGAAGCAGAATACATGGCGATTACTGATGCGATCAAGGAAGCTTTGTGGTTGAAAGGGTTATTCAGCGAATTAACTCAGAATCAGGGAGTTATTACTATTTTATGTGATAGTCAAAGTGCGATTCATTTGACTAAGGATCAGATGTATCACGAAAGGACTAAGCATATTGACGTTAAGTATCCTTTTATTCGTGATATCATTGCAGATAAGAAGGTGTTTATCAAGAAGATTAACACAAAGGATAATCCTGCGGATTTATTTACGAAGGCTCTTCCAGTTTCCAAGTTCAAGCATTGCTTGGACTTGATTGGTGTTTTAAAGTTGGTGAACTAGCCCGTCAGTGGCTAAGGTCGGAGGGAGATAAAGTTTTACTAATTAAGGTGGGGTTATTTACGGAACCAAAGGTCAAGCTGGAGATTTGTTGAACGTGACCTTTGGTAGAAGAAGACAAACCAAAATGTTGAATAACCAAAGTTGGCGCGTGAAACGAGGACTGAAGATGCTTCATTCTCATTTGGTCACCTTATTGCTTTGTACGTGGGCCAATAGATGAAGAGAAGACCATTTCTCCTTGTGTTTTCGACTGCCGTGATTATCAGTCAAAAAGGGGCAAAGGTGTTTACATGATACATTAAGGCAAACCTTTTGCCTATAAATATAGGAGTTCAACAAAGGCATAAATCAACACAATAGATAAAATTTTCTCCTCTCCGTTTATTTCTGTGGCCTACTCCTAAAATTGTTGTAGTGCTTTTGTATCACGTCAGTGTACGTGTCTGTAACCTCTTCACATAATAAAGAAGTTTTACCCTCCGACCCGTGGACGTAGGTCATTCTGACCTAACCACGTAAACCTCGTGTCACTGTCCAAATTTATTTTTCGTCTCGTTTATTTATTATCGTCATTTTTCGGGTAAATAATTATCGGGGATTTCCGCATAGCCTAACAATTATTATTAAATTCTTATAATAAGATATGTACGTCGCGTAACAGTTAACAATAATAACCTTAGAGTCTTCTAGGGAGAGCCTGGGCGAAAGCATCGGTGCCACTGGGTGTAAACGCATCGTCTCCTTCACAATGGCGTCAACGTAAGGCAGGAAAGGAATATCCTTCTCCTCGACCCATCTTCTCCGACCCACGACCCGATCCAGCTCGTCAACCGCCTTCTCAAGGGCTTGGGGCTTCCTCAAAAGCTCAGACACGGCCCACTCCACCGTCACCGCCGAGCTTTCCGTACCTCCGGCGAGCAAATCCTGAGTAAAAGCCTTCACTCCATCTCTCTCTAGCTTCACCTCCAGCCCAGGATCCTCGGCGAGCCCAAGCAAAACGTCGACCATATCCCTGCCTCCGCCGGCTGCGGCAGCCTCCTTCCTCCTCGCCTCGTGCTCGCCGAGCACGTGCTCCAAGAACCCATCGAACTTCTTGCTCACGGCCTTCATCCTCCTAACGTACCCCTGAAGGTCCAAAAACCCCGACCAAGGTATCAGATCTCCGATGTTCAGCACGCCGTTTAGGAAGAAGAGCTCGTCGATCATCTCCTTAAACTCTCGAGCCTCCACCACACCGCCACCGTCGGTGTACTTCTTCCCCAAAACCATACGGCTGATGACGTTGAGGCTCAGCATCGATAAATGGTCCTTGAGATAAATTACTGGGCTCGAATCACTATAGCACCCAATAAAGATCTCCCTAACCATGGCCGACATCTCCTCGGCGCGAATATACTCATAAGATTCTAGCCTCTTGGCGCTGAAGAGCTCAGTCACGCAAATCCGGCGAGCCTGCCGCCAATAGGGGCCGTAAGGGGACCATGTGATGTCTGAGTAGTTGTACGTCGTGTACTTTCCGGCGGCGGTTTGGGGACGGCCGACGAAGGTGACGTCCATGGTTTGAGGAATACCTTGGCCATGTCGACGGAGGAGCCAACCACGACCGGCGAGGAGCCGAACTGTAAGTGAATAAGTTGGTCGTACTGTTTGTGTTGGGATTGAGCGATAATATTTAATTCCGGGCCAGCGATAATTGTATTTGGACCCCGCAACAATTTATCGGGATATTAATTAAAGCCGAAATGACACCGAAAGAACACCGATATTTTTACGTGGTTCGGCCAATATCGCCTACATCCACGGAGAGACAATAGTTTTACTATATTTGAGAATATTACACCGTACAAAATAACGCTCGTGTTTAAACCCAAAACCCGAGACTTCTTACCCACCCAGGTAATGTGTTTGTACCCACTCTCAACTATACAGTAAAAACTACACCCCTTATCCACCCGGACAAGATTTCCTTTTTTTTCTTTTCTTTTTTCCTCTCGTCTCTCTCTCTCTCTCTCTCTCTCTCTCTCTCTCTCTCTCTCACTTCACCCTCTCTCTCGTTGGTTTTGTGGTGATTAAATGCCTTGCCAAGCATCTCAATTTATAGGCAAATGAGAGCTCAAGCAATCGTCATTCCATGCGTCATTCTAAGAGAAAACCAAATTGATTTCCTCACCTTCCCATGTGTGAGGTTGAAAAGTCAACAATTCTCCCCTCTTTTCAACATCTGCGTCTTCTTTAGAGAGCACTCCAGCGAACCCGAGAATGAGAGTAATCCGTTCGTAAATACCACGAACATCCATTGGCCTTCCTTGTAGCACCTACACATAATCCAAATCAAGAATTTCGATCCTACCCCACTTGATTCATTCAACGGCCAATCTTATGTGCAGCTATGTTGAACCGACTCGACCCGTTGATTCCGAAGAGGGACTTCGATGCAACCCCTTCTCCAGCAGGACTTTCCTTCTCACCATCGTCTACCTTTATACAACGCGAACTATTTTCGTGAACCCATCGAAGTCTGAGTATTATATACCATACTCACGTCCAGACGATACAAACCTTTGCACTCTTCTCACTTTGGTAGGACCATTTCCGCCATGTGTGATTTTCCCAGACTCCCCCTGCTATGAAACCCCATAACCCTGGAAAAATTTGACTGGCTCAAGAATATTAAATTCTACGCAACTTTGAGGCAACGTCACACCACCCAAAATGCATACCGCTCCGTCAATCATTTTGATTTTCCTCGTTCCAACACACCGAACAACACAACGATATCCATCGGTCCATGGAGATCGAAAAACCGTTCGCATTTCCCTGAACGCATAAAAAATATTCTCTTGGAGCAAACCCGAATTTAATATCCTTCTTCCTGAGAACGAGCGCCATCATTAGAGACCGTGAGAACGTCTCCAAGATAAATCGTGTGCTACCCTCATGTGGAATTTTCCTAGCCGTATGTCCTTCTTCCTCCAAGTCGGACCGTTCTCCTGATGTGTCCCGGCTCACCACATTTGTAGCATCACATGCCCTTCCCGCCACCTGGATTTGGACCTGCTGTTGTTCCCAAATCCCTTGGCGCATCACCTTCCTTTAGGATTCACTATGAAAAATAGCCAACACCGAGCTATCACCAAAATTTGACTGCCTTCTCTTTTCATGCTCCAAAAGAGTTGACTCCACCATCCACCGTCTGCATCGTATAGTACCAGATGGTTGTGATCAAATTATCACCCGAATCATGAAGCGAGGTAAGAAGTAACAGGGCCTTACTTCTTCCTCTCCGACACATCTTGACCCCAAATCTTTCGTCATTTACTTCGACTTTTCCTCGTCTCCCATAAAAGCTTATCACCCAGCTTTGACAAATCAGCACACCCTTCACTCTTTTCTGCCACAGAGTGAAACCTTCCGCACTAGCACATTGTCGCAATTTGCTGTCATCCGTCGCTATTATCCTTGCAGAGATTCAACAGCCCGGCCCAAATAGTACTGATCAGATATTTCCCAGGAAAAGCTAGCGACCTGCCTCACAGCACTATTGCCATAACTCGCCAAAACTCCACCGCCGCACAAGCTCCGCCCGACACTGAGCATCCCATCAACGATAACCATCTTGTACCATTATTTCCTCAGCACAAGGCATCACCTCGTTGAACCTCACTCTGACACTGGCTCCCCCCGATCCATGTTCCCTTCTGATATCTTTTCTGATGTGGAAGATCAGACACAGCTGCAACCACAGAGCATACTCAGAATACCAGCAAGGTTTGGCTCTTTATACCACTTGTTGGGATTGAGCGATAATATTTAATTCCGGGCCAGCGATAATTGTATTTGGAACCAGCGACAATTTATTGGGATATTAATTAAAGCCGAAATGACACCGAAAGAACACCGAGATTTTTACGCGGTTCGGCCAATACCGCCTACATCCACGGAGAGAGTTTTACTATATTTGAGAATATTACATCGTACAAAATAACGCTCGTGTTTAAACCCAAAACCCGAGACCTCTTACCCACCCGGGTAATGTGTTTGTACCCACTCTCAACTACACAGTAAGAACTACACCCCCTCTCATCCTTATCCACCCGGACAAGATTTCCTTTTTTTCTTTTCTTTTTTCATCTCATTTCTCTCTCTCTCTCTCTCTCTCTCTCTCTCTCTCTCTCACTTCACCCTCTCTCTCTCTCTCGTTGGTTTTGGGGTGAATTAAATGCCTTGCCAAGCATCTCAATTTATAGGCAAATGAGAGCTCAAGCAATCGTCATTCCATGCGTCATTCTAAGAGAAAACCAAATTGATTTCCTCACCTTCGCATGTGTGAGGTTGAAAAGTCAACAGTTTGGATAGCGCGTGGAGGGAACGGTGAGGGATGTTGAACCTAATTCATAATTCTACAAAGTAAGTATTATAATGTGTTTGGTGTGTGATTTGTGTGTTTGGTGTGTGGTTTGTGTGTTTGGTGTGTGGTTTAGTTTTTCTTAATTTGGATTAAGTTTGTGGAGTGTGTATAAATAGCCTATGTACTTATCATTTGAAATCATCTCATTTGAATTAATCATCTTCTCTGAATATATTTAGCATTCTTATTTCTTACGGTATCAAATACCAACAAGGGAGTGGGCCGATTAGGTTTAGGTTGCCGATAACGGGCCATGGTTTCGGGCCGGGTGGTAGGTTGAGAACGGGCCTGGGCTTGCTGAGGATTTTCTTCACATAGTATAGAGAGGCGATTGGTAGTAGAACTGATAGTAGTAGTAAAAGATACGAAGTTTCCATATTCTTCTTTTTTCTTGTAGTAGAACTGTTATGCTACTTCTTAGCGTATATATAAAGAAAGTCTATTTTTGTCTTATTTATGTTATTTTTTTATGATAGATCGTGGCCTTTGTATCTGTTATCTATTGGTGAAATATTGGGAAGGTGGCGGTGGGTTTGGGTTGTATATGTGATATAGGATTTTCTTAATGGGATTAGCTAGATACAACTTATTAATTTATTATCTTAACAAGTTAGTTACAACTTACAATTCGACAAAAGTTGGTAAGAATTTTATTTCATTATATAGTTATGGTTGACCCATAGTTGGACTATTGTGGTCGTGGTTTAGGGGATATCATTTTTTTTCTTTTTAATCAGTACTAGTTTTATGCCCGCATTTCACGGGTGTAAAATATGTGTAATTATTATAATATTCTTGTATAACAATAATAATATAAGTTAAATGGTTTAACCTGAAAATAAAGTGTTTCCCACTTTGTTAGTTAGCGGTCTTCATGTTATTTTATTTGTTTAGTATAATGCAAATGAACACGTGTCGCAAGCAGAAGCAAACTACATTTCATTTTATATATATATATATATATATATATATATATATATATATAAAAGATGTTTAGCAGCACACCCAATGTGTATGTAAAATTGTAAATATATCAAATTATTTTATATTGAATATATTTTATTATTAATTAAATTAAATAAATTTTAATTTAAGGATAACTTGTTATAAATTAAAATATTAAGTTGTAACTAAGAAATAAGGGTAAAATTTGAAATTAAGGGTAACATTATAATTAAGCAATTAAGGATAAAATTGTAATCAAGAAGGATAAAATTGTGAATAATCAATCATCATCAAATTGATAAGTCCAATTTGACAGTTTTTATCCATCACTCCTTTTCTCTTTATACTAGTACTTTTTTGCACACCCGATGTGTGTGGTTAAAAATAATTATATTGATTATTTTAAATTTTGAAATTATAATTTTTAGTGTTTAAGATGAAATATAATTTTTGTAAAAAGAAACTTAGTTGTAGAGCCATAAGTATAGTAAATAAAAAATTAGGAGTGTATGACAATTACTTAATTAATTCAATTATAAATGATTGAGTAAATTGCAAATAAATTACACACCAAATTGCGGCAGTTCATATCTATCCAAACCAATTATATAATAGTATAGATAAGAATATAGATAACGCGGTTTTATTATGAGATTAAAAATACACGCATATGTCATTGTTTAAGTTTGGCAAAGACATCCTCTCTTGTTATCGAAATTCAAACCTTTAGGAAGAAGATAGTGACTGATAGTAGTATTATTATAAGATGACCTAATCAAACTAAATGTGATTGGGCTAGCCAATGTTACAGTCACTAAGTAATCCGTTGCGAGGAATCTCTTAGGAAATAGATTATGTGTTTCTAACGGATTATTGGGAAGGTTGTATATGATTTAGTATTCTTTTTAGTTAGAGACAACTTACAATTCGACAAGAAGAGTTGGTAATTTCATTTGAGTCTGATTTAAGTATATTTTATTGTTGACTCGTAGTGGACTAGAGGTCGTTGTTGCCGGGAGTTTTTTAAGAAATAGATTATTTGTTTCAACAACGGATTATTGGATATCGAAGCAAAGTTTCAAAGAATCTTCGCGTGAGGGAAATATAGTACAAGTAAAAATGGTCCAACGAACGTTGCCATCCTTAATGATCATATTACCTAAAAATTAAGAGGCCTATCATATTTTAAATATATTATTTTTAACACTCTTCTTAGACTGACTTCTTTCTTATCTGACCTTCCCGATAAAATTTCATTTAATTAGTTGTCGAAGACACTGATTTCTTTCGTAACTAATATTGGACGTAATTTAATGGGAGTGTAAATATAGTCCATTCCCAATATTATGTGAGTGACAGACTAATCGGTAGAACCGTAAGAACGATACAGAAGCCTGCCCGACCCAAAGCCCACCAAAACCTGTCATTTGGTGGGCCGGGTGGTGGCGGGCCTAGGAAATGGAGGCCCGGCCCGCCATTCAAAGAGACGAAACTCGAGCGTTTAGGGTGGTGCATATACTCGGGCGCAAAAATTGGAAGTGTTGATCATCTCAAGCAAAATATAAGCTATTTAGTGGTAACCTCTGATGTAAAACTCAGCCTAGCGAAAATCGACTTAGGCGCCCAATTGACCAATTAATCGGCTCCAATTAGCCCCAAGACTGTCATGTTAGGCACATATTGATAGCGAGACACTCGTATAAACAGAATTAAAGCTACTATGCGCACAGGCATTCTTGTTCCAATTTACCTTTTCCTTTTCCTCACCACAATCATAATCAGCCAAAGCATATATAGCCATATAATCTAACATAACCACACTATATTCAAGCATCCACAGTACAACTACGAATATATAACGTAACAACACGCATCCTTGTATCGAAGTTCTCGAATTTCTTCGTCAAAGGCACATAGAATTCACGAAAATTATTAAAATAAGTAGTAATAAGCTAACATCAATTTCATAAAACTAACCGATCAAAGCTCTTCCTTGGCATCATAATCATCATCAGCCACCTCCTTCACTGGAATCGCAACATACCCTCCCAATTTCTTCTTCATAGCAGCCACGTCATCATCATCATCAGAGGACGCTAGTACGTCTTCAAAATCGTAACTCCTAGGCGAGCACAACGCCCATAAGAAGTACATAATCGCGGCCGTGAGCACCCCACAGCCGACGCCGAAGAGCAAAGCACCGACGACGCTAATTATGTCCTTGGTTCGATCCTTGATCGAGCTGGAAACCGTTGAAGAGGATGATAATTTTAGAGACAACTCGGATTCAGAGTCAGAGGACGTCAGTAGGTAATTGTTGGGTTGGGGTTTGGGAAACGGCGCAGTTTTTGTTAAGATCAGGGCGTAATAGCGCGGATTGGGGCTATTAGGGTTGATATAAGCTCAAGTTGGGAAAAGGGAATAAAATCGAAATGAGAGCTGGGAATCAGGGAAACAGCTCTGATTATCGACTTTGCCAAGTCTGTTACAGAAACGAAGAAGAGACGACGACAGAGAATTCGTTACAAGACACCTGGAAATTCATAATCTACTGAAAATAGAAAATGACATCATATATAAAGATAGAAAGGAAAACGCTTCAGCAACTTCAACTAATAGGCGCCTTTGTAAGTGGTAATCGTTGTTGGCATCTACGTTTTCATTTGCCTTGGTAACACTCCTCCCTGCTTAGAGCAACTCTTGACCTCAAGAGTTGGTAAAAGCTGGAAACTGCTGCTGCAATATAAACCAATCTTCCCAAGTGCTGTCCTCCACAGGAGCATTAAACCATTTCACCAATACCTGCGTGATCGGCCGGTTGTGCCTCTTTACCAATCTTCGCTCTAGAATAGCTTCGGGCTCTAGCATAATGTGGCCATGAGAACTCAAAAACGAAGGTAGCTGTGGGGAAATCTGACTCGAACCCACTCGTCGTTTGAGTTGAGAGACGTGAAAAGTCGGGTGTATCTTGCAATCTTCAGGGAGCTGCAGACGATAAGCAACTTGCCCAATCTTTTGTAGCACCTTGAAGGGACCGAAGAAGCGAGCAGATAGCTTATGATATGCATGAGGTTTGAGGGACATCTGCCGATAAGGCTGCAATTTCACGAACACCCAGTCGTTCACCTCAAAAGATCTCTCACTTCTCTTTCTATCCGCCTGCACCTTCATCCTATTCTGAGCCGTCGCAAGGTGCTGCTTAACCAATCTGATGGTAGCCTCTCTATGTGTCAAACTTCTATCCACCAACTCGACATTAGAAGCGCCCTCAAAATAAGGAATATGAATAGGAGGTGGCTGCCCATAAACTACTTGATAGGGAGTGGTTCGAATAGATGAGTGATAGCTGGTGTTGTACCACCATTCGGCCAAGCTGAGCCAATGCGCCCACTCTTTTGGCCTGTCTCCACTCATACATCGAAGGTAGCACTCCAAGCATCTATTCACCACTTCCGTCTGGCCATCTGTCTGGGGGTGATAGGCTGTTGAAGCTAGGAGCTGCACGCCCTGAAATTTGAAGAAGGCCTTCCAAAAGTTACTCATAAATATGGCGTCTCTGTCCGTAACAATCGTTTGAGGGAGTCCATGTAATTTGAAGATGTTATCCATGAAGATATGAGCTACCGTGGTCGCCGAGTAGGGATGTTTGAGACTTAAGAAATGAGCATATTTGCTCAGCCGATCCACCACCACCAATATAGAATCCTTGCCATTAGAAAGAGGAAGGCCATCGATGAAATCCATAGAGATATCCGACCAAATCTTCTCAGGATAGGAAGAGGACTCAATAGACCCGGAGAGGCTGTATTCTCAGATTTATATCTCTGGCAGATGATGCACTCCTTCACAAAGTTGTAAACATCCCTCTTCATGTTCTTCCAATACACAGCTCTTTTAAGTCTATGGAGGGTGTTGTCGATGCCTGAATGGCCTCCTACTGCACTGCTATGAAAGAGCTGAAGCAGCTCTTTCCTAAGTTCAGGATCAGCGCCCACTACCACCTTTCCTTTCCTGGTTAGCATGTCCCCATTCCATAAGTAATTACCAGCGTTTCCATTCAGCGCGACTTGAATGATCTTCTGAATGCGACCATCCGCTGACCAACTCCGCTTTATTTTCTCGAGAATGTCAGTGCCCACATGACTGATGCTAGCCACCATTCCACTTGATTGCATCTCAAATTCCGGCATTCTCGATAGCGCATCGGCCACAGTGTTTTCAGAGCCCTTTTTATACATGATGGTATAGTCATAGCCCATCAATTTGGCCAACCATTTTGCTGACTAGGGGTTGAAATTCTCTGCTCCATCAAGTGCTTGAGACTCTGGTGATCCGTTTTTATAATAAAGTGTCTTCCCACCAAGTAAGCTCTCCACTTTTGGATGGCTGTCACCACAGCTAAGAGTTCCTTCTCGTACGTTGACAACGCAGCTGCCCTTGAACTCAGTGGTTTACTCATGTAGGCGATGGGTTTGCCTTGTTGAAGCAAGACAGCCCCAATGGCCGAATCAGATGCATCAGTTTCGATGGTAAATTCTTTCGTGAAGTCTGGAAGACTTAGCACTGGGGAATTACAGAGAGCTCTTTTAATTCCTCGAACGCTTGAGTAGCCTGCTCATTCCAGCGAAAACAATCTTTCTGCAGTAGATTGGTGAGGGGTTGAGCTATCTTTCCATACCCTCTGATGAACCGTCTATAATAACCGCACAGACCCAAGAACCCCCGTAGTTGCGTAATTGTTTTCGGAGTTGGCCAAGCCATCATGGCTTGAATCTTGGACGGATCAGCTGAAACCCCACCATCAGCTATTACATGCCCTAAATACTCGACTTTCTCAGCCCCAAAATGACACTTACTTTGCTTCACGAACAGCTGATTCGTTCGTAGAACCTCAAAGGTGGTCCTCAGATGTTCCAAGTGGTTGTTCCAGTCTGAGCTATAAACTAAAATATCATCAAAGAATACCAGAATGAACTTCCTCAGAAATGGCTGAAATATTCTATTCATCAGTGCCTGAAACGTGGAAGGAGCATTTGTCAACCCAAACGGCATTACCACAAACTCGAAATGCCCATGGTGAGTTCTAAAAGCAGTTTTGTATATATCGCTGTCCTTCATTCTTATCTGATGATATCCAGACCTCAAATCCAATTTAGAAAAAAATTTCGCATGATGGAGTTCATCCAACAACTCTTCAATCAACGGAATGGGAAATTTATCTTTCACTGTGTTCCTATTAAGCTCTCTATAATCAACACACATACGCCAAGAGCCATCTTTCTTTTTGACCATCACCACCGGCGAGGAAAAGGACTGATACTCTCCCTTATAACCCAGACGACAACATCTCCCTCACCATCCTTTCGATCTCATCCTTTTGAATTGTCGGGTACCTATAGGGTCTAACATTGACTGCCGAGGCTCCCTCCTTGAGAGTTATTGCATGGTCACAAACTCGACTAGGTGGAAGATTGGTAGGTTCTGCGAAGAGATCCTGGTAATCGCATAGCAGCTCGCTCAAAACCATCTTGTTTCGTCTCTTCCCCCTCCCCTTTATCGATCATAAAGACCTGAGCACGGAGGTGATCTTCCTCTTGCATAATCATCACTTGTAACATAGATAGCTGAGCCGGCCGAGACAACAACCGATTCATTTTCTTACTTGCAATCACCTTAACCTTCGCAGGTTGCATTCCTCTCAACAACACCTTTCTACCTTCTATCTGAAAATCCATCTGAAGCTGGTTAAAATTCCAAGTAATGCTACCTAAGGTTATCAGCCATTGTACCCCCAATACCATATCGCACCCTCCTAGTGGTAAAATCATCACGTCAGCCACAAATTGTGTCCCTTGCATCTTCCATTTGAAGCCCTTACAAATAGAAGAGCTGTATAGCTTGCTGCCATCAGCCACAGCCACAGGGAAAGGGTCAGTTTGTTCCAGTCTACACCCAAATCTCTTGGCCCAATCTAAATCTAAAAAATTATGGGTGCTGCCCGTGTCTATCAATACATGTAATGGCTTCCCGTTCACATTTCCAGTGACCCTCATGGTGCTATAGTCATGCACTCCAGCCATCGCATGCATAGACACCTGATAATTAATTAGAGAGTTCTCATTAGGCTCAGTCACAACGTCTTCTTCATCAGATTTTCCCGAGTCAGGGGTCTGTTCGTCCATCTTTTCATCATCTCCAGCCATCACCTCCATCACGTAGATCTGCCTCCTTTTCGCGCAAATATGATTATTAGAGAATTTCTCATCGCACCAAAAACACAGGCCCTTCGACCTTTTTTCATCCATTTCCTGCGGGGTCAACCTTCGAGAGGGTATGATTGGTTGATTGTTCCCCTTTAGTAGATGATTTGGCTTAGACTGATAGGGTGCAGAACCCACTGAAGACGAGCCAAAAGTCGAAGATCCCAGCCCTACAGCTTTGTGAGTATTTGCATTTGGAGTGAAGGGAGTTCGGCCATTGGAAGTGTTAGATCTCGCACCTCCCCCAAAAGGACTCGCTGTAGATACTCTCCTTGACGTCATCCCATTAGCTTGCTCCTGTAACTTGGCAAGACTCACAGCCTCTGACAATGAGCTCGGCCGGAACATCCTCACAGCCACGGCTATTTCCGGTTTCAATCCCCCTAGAAAACAGCTCACTGCATATTGCTCAGTGAGTTCAACACAGTTCATCAATTCCTCAAAGCTATCCAAATATTCCTGAACCGAACTAGTCTGCTTAAGGTTTACGAGCTCACTCATCGGATCATCATAGGAGTGTAAACCAAATCGATTATGCAGTGCCTTGACATACTCTGACCATCGCGGAAGCTCTCGAGTGAGTCGAGTTTTCATAAATACCTGATGCCATTGGAGTGCTCGTCCCTCTAAATGAACCGCCGCCATCCTCACTTTAGCTTCTGTTGGTGTTTCGTCCACTTCGAAGAACTGCTCGCACTTGTAAATCCAGCCTCGCAGATCATCCCCGTTGAACCTCGGAAACTCGATGGTCGAACATTTGGTCGGCATGTGGTATACCGATCTCTCACGAGTCTCGCTCGTTCTTCCACCACCTTCAGCGTCAGACTCATTCTCGCCAGATGTTTGGTCGCCAATGCTGCGATCATCTGCCGTAGGGTTTCTAGCTGCTCATTGATGGCAGCATTATCCTCCTTCATCTTATCACGGATCATTTCCACCTCTTTGCGTAGTTCGACACCCCGGGTTCCTTCTGCCATCTATGAGCCCTTCAGAGACCGAGAATCGATGCTCTGATACCAGTTGATATAAGCTCAAGTTGGGAAAAGGGAATAAAATCGAAATGAGAGCTGGGAATCAGGGAAACAGCTCTGATTATCGACTTTGCCAAGTCTGTTACAGAAACGAAGAAGAGACGACGACAGAGAATTCGTTACAAGACACCTGGAAATTCATAATCTACTGAAAATAGAAAATGACATCATATATAAAGATAGAAAGGAAAACGCTTCAGCAACTTCAACTAATAGGCGCCTTTGTAAGTGGTAATCGTTGTTGGCATCTACGTTTTCATTTGCCTTGGTAACATGCTGACGATTGGGTAATACGAGGTGGTGGAGAAGTAGAATAAGGTTTTGCAGGGACGGGCCGTGACGGTGCTGATTGTGGCCAGGACAGCGATAACAACGACGGCGAGGAGCGAGAAAGTCTTCGTCGCCATTGGAAAAGTATCGTTTTCTCAGATGCGAGAGAGAGAGAGAGAGAGAGAGAGAGAGAGAGAGATCAAACGTTTTAGAAGCGCAAAAGCAATGCACAATGTGTGTGGGGGTAAATATGGAAATTGCATTTGTCTTGTAGAATTTTACGTAATAAATTGATCAAATAATTATGACGTCCCTTAGCGATTCTAAAATCTAAACAGAATCATTTAATTTAGTAATATACTGGATGCAGGCTATTAGCAATTCGAATCAATTTCGCTAGAAAAAAAGAAATTTAAATCGATTTAACTTGATTCCATACAAATCTTAATCTTAGCTTTGGCAATGGGGAATAAAATTTTAATATAAGAAACAAATATATTATGGTTCAGAATAACAGCAAGGGTAATATAGTAATTCCCATATAGGAAAAACGGAGTGGAGAGGAAAATGATTAATTCACATATGAAATGTACACACAAATACATACACGAAATAAGCTCCCTCATTAGGTTTCGCAAATTACAAACTACTAAAAGTACACCAAAATCGAGAAATAATTCAAACAAAAAATTACAATAATACAAGAAAATTCAATGCAATAAAAAGAGAATCCACAAACCTCCCATTGGTATAGATAGTACTTTTGCCTTCCAAGCCTTCTTACTACTACAGTCATTTATTATCATCTTCCTTCATTAGCCAACTGTAATGAACCATCCCTCATAAGCTTTAAGCTAAGACTGCTAAACCTTTCTCGAGAATATTGCCTCGAAGCCTTCCTCCAATCTGTGCCCGCCTTCATCATCGCAGCGAACTCTTCGTAACTAATACGTCCATCCTAAAATTAAAACAAAAACCCAAAAAAAAATTTGTCCGTAAAAGACAAATAACGATCAAACGATAAAGTAGTACTAAAATCTCAGGTAAAACCGACCTTGTCTGTATCTACATCGTGCATGATAGCAATGATAACTTCCTCGCTGTTTGCATCTTCTTCGTCGCTCAAAGCATCTCTAAGCTCTTCCACTTCAATGTATCCGTTTTGATTCTTGTCGAAAAAGGCAAAGGCTTTATGAAGATGCTCGTCGTTCGCCAGTTTTCTGAGATGTACGGAAACTGCTACAAACTCTCCATAGTTCAGTGATCCATCTCCATCAACATCAGCCTGAAAATCAAAAGCGGGCATATTTTTATAAGATGTAGATCATATATGAATACACCAGATGGCAAACATATAACTTTCTCTTTTTTTTGTTGCAATTTTACAAGAAAATACTAGAGACGTGTTGGTAGGTAGAGCTAAAGAATATACGACAAATTCTGTTGAGATTAAAAAGGCACAAAATTGAATACTTACAGCCTCCATAAGAATTTGGACATCAGTTTCAGGTATCTGATGTCCAAGTTTGTGCAGACCGTTTTTGAGTGCTTCCAAGTTAATCCTACCCTTCTTCTGTGTGTCCATCTTGTCGAAAGCTTCTCTAATTCCCGCTACTTCTTCAACAGATAAGTGTTCCGCGACAACCTTAAAAAAATGTAAATCCGAGGAAAATTTAGAAGAAAACGAACAGAAAAGC
The DNA here is from genome assembly GCA_027422505.1 of Craterostigma plantagineum. Lineage (NCBI taxonomy): Eukaryota > Viridiplantae > Streptophyta > Magnoliopsida > Lamiales > Linderniaceae > Craterostigma > Craterostigma plantagineum. The sequence goes on along the minus strand of JAPQWV010001197.1, from coordinate 75,750 downwards.
TACACGAAAAATAAGTCTGCCGAAATAGGTGTGTTTTTTAAGTACCCTTAAAGCTCTCTTTTTGAGCTTATTCATCACCGAGAACTGTTTGAGCCTCGATTTCACTGTCTCTCCCAACGAGACGTTCGGTGCCTTCTTTATGTTTTGCAGCCAGGGATGTTCTTTTTTTTTCACAAGAATCATTAGATTAGATACTAAACAATCTTAGCATGATTTCAAAATCGGAACTTAAAATTTGATACGACTTAAGAGCAAATGATACCGAGGACTTGCTGAGCTGTGAGACGTCGGGTGGGGTCGGGATTAAGCATTTTCCTGACGAGATCTTTCGCTGCGTCCGAAACTTTTGGCCAAGGATCTCTCTTGAAATCGATTATAGATCTTATGATTGCTTGTGCCACTCCTTGCTCAGTTTCTGCATGATTAAAAATGATATATGAGAAGCTTAAATTGGATGGATATATATATATATATATATATATATATATATATATATAAAGAGAGAGAGAGAGAGAGATTGAGAGAGAGAGAGAGAGAGAGAGAGAGAGTATAACCTGCCCAGAACGGTGGAACGCCGCAGAGAAGAATATAAAGAATGACTCCAGCGCTCCACACATCAACCTCGGAACCATAATTGCGCTTCAAAACCTCAGGAGCCATGTAATAAGGGCTGCCAACGATCTCATTAAATCGCTCGCCTATCGAAGTTTAAAAGAACGAACATTAGCAAAGGAAAACTCAGTGAAAAGAAGGGCATCAAATATATGTATGTAATATAATCCCCACCAGGTTTAAAGGAAATCGACAATCCAAAATCAATTGCTTTCAGAGGAGAAGTCTCTTTCTTGTTCGCAAAGAGAAAGTTTTCTGGTTTGAGGTCACGGTGAATCACTCCTTGCTGATGGCACATCTGCTTACCACAATTAACGAACAAAGTTATATTGTAAGAAGATAAGCAAATCAACTTTCTTCTAACAACACGTTTATTTATAGCAACCTAACCTGGACAACTTCAACAATGGTCCTCATGATATAAGCAGCTGCCCTCTCTGTGTAATGACCTCTAGCAACAATCCTATCGAACAATTCACCGCCTTCACAAAGTTCCATCACAATGTGCACAGCACTTTCGTCTTCGTAAGTATCCCTCAAAGTCACGATATTTGGATGCTTTGGCATATGCGTCATTATCTCAACTTCCCTTCGAACATCCTCGATATCCACAACAGTTCTCAGCTTCTTCTTCGATATCGATTTGCAGGCTAATTTCTCGCCGCTTTCTGTATCAGTGCACAGATAAGTTATCCCAAATTCGCCTCGACCCAATTCGTTCCCAAGCTCGTACTTTGCGTATATGTCGTGGCCCGTTGGATTTCTTAAGACGACGACCTTTTTTGTGCCATCAGATCCGTGATTTGCGCCATAATCGATTGAAAATGGGCTGGGTGTGTTCTTCTGCTTCTTCTTATTGCCAAGAGGAGTTACACAGCAATTTCCCATTTTTCAATTCTTGATACCCTTTCTTCTGTTTTATAATTCCCTTTAGAAATGCTGTGAAAGAATCGATTTTTCTTGGCTATTAAACACAAAATGAGGAAAAACAAATCATATCCAAGAATAAACACCCATGATACAGATTTGAGAAATCTCCGGTGCTATATTCAGCTAAAGCGTCAACAAATGCATTTTTTTTTTCTTTTTTACGGTAATGAACGAAAATTGAATCTCATTTCCATTAGCTGAAACGAATTGAAGAACCCACCAAAAAAGGGAATTTAATAGCAAAATTAAACGCAATAATTAACCAAGACAAATTCGAGATTCAAAGAGGATAAAAGAACCTAACCTGAATGCAGCTATGATCCTGCGGATCTCTCCAAATGAGGAGAGAAAAAGCGGATAAAAGAGAACTCTTTCAAATCAAGAATGATTGATAGCAACAAAAGTTATAATGACATTTTAAAGTAAAAATGAAAAGAGAGAGTTTTGAAAAAGGTAAAGGAAGAGAGAACAGAGAAGACCTTTTTACGGAGATCTTTTTTCTCTCTCTCCTCAACATGAAAACAAATCTAATCCTATTCCTAATTAATCTCGTCTCACTGTCTTCTATATTTTCTCTATATTTTCTTGTCATTGCTCTCATTATTTTTTACTGGATTGCTATTCACCGCCCCCTTTTTCTTAGTCACCGTCCCCTAAAGAGCTGAAAAGGACGATTTTGCCCTTTGAATTTTAATTTCTCTTTAAGGTCCTTTTCCATACAACACTTTTCATATCGCAATCACACATCCAAATTAGAGTCAAACATAACAAAAAATAACTCAAATCGAAATGAATCGTCTTTTTGGGAAATTGAAAGGTCAAAAGAAAGTGTCTATTGGCACGGATGGTAAGCAAATTCTCGTAAATTTCGTTCGTATGTACGTGAACTATCGAACATCGATCGGATTCGATCGAAAAATTTCGGCCCGACCGAAATGTAATTCATTTCGGTCGACACAAGGGCTGACCGAACAACAATTTCGGTCACCCCTTGTGGCGACCGAAATCACATTTCGGTCACCCTTTAAGGCGACCGAAAAAATTGTTCGGCCGTGGCTGTCCGAACCGAAATTTACATTCGGCTGGGACGGTCACGGCCGAAATGGGATTTCGGCTCCTGTGGAGGTGGCCGAAGTCTCGTTTCGGTCGCCTCTTACAGTAGCCGAAATCCAATTTCGGCTGCAATTAATTTTTTTTCAGACTTGGAGAGTGTTCCGGAGGATTCCACGGGCGACGGGATAAATTACAGTGAGCATTTCCGCGAAGGAGGACGATTTCCGACCAACGTGGAAGCCATTACCTGGGCGAAAGGCGTCGCCATTGCTCTTGGTTTCGAGGTGATTATTTCGTCGCATAAGAAATGCGGTACAAAAAATTTGATTAGATGTTCTCGCGGAGAACGTTATAGAGGCAAGTTGGATGAATTGGAGAGGCTATCGAAGTCTAACAAGTGCAGGTGTCCGTTTGTAGTCATAGCCCAGCAGGATCCAGCTACTAGGGAATGGTACATTCGTACTTGCACCTGAGAATTCCATACACAATCACCCTATGATACAGTATTCCGAGGGACACCGCCAGACGAGTGGGTTAAGTAGCCAGGCAAAGAAGGTCGTAGAGGAAATGACTGCTGCGCAAGCGAAACCAGCACATATCCTCTCAGCGATGAGGGCTCGACACGCAGAAGATAACGCCACGATCCGACATATATATAATTACAGAGATCGTTTGAAGAAGCAAAATTCTGAGGAGAGAGACGTGGTGAGCCAGTTGATGCACCAGGCGACAGAGTCCGGATATTTTGTTGAAGCGCTGAGAGACGAGGAGACTAATGTGCTGACACATGTCTTTGTCGCACACCCGGAGTCACTCGCACTGCTGAGGACGTATCCTTATTTTATTGGTATTGACTCGACGAACAAGACCAATAGATATAAGATGCCTCTAGTTGAGATTATAGGGATGACTCCCTGTAATCACAACTTTCTGTGTGGGTTTGCTGTCATGGAGGACGAGACGGAGAGAAGTTACGGGTGGATGTTGCAGTCTATCAGGGATATTCTAGGGCCAGGTGTCCACCCGTCGGCGATTGTCACTGATCGTGAGTTGGGCCTTGTTCGACCGGTACATATGGTATTTCCACATTCTCACCATCTGATGTGCACGTGGCATATTTATAAAGATGTGGAGAACAAAATTTATTGGTTGGCGGGGAAGAGCAAAAAGACCGCAGCTCACTTCACGCACAAGTCCTGGAAAGCAGTCGTGGAAGCTACGACGATTGACGAATACAAGAAGGCAGTGAGTGACATGCGTCTGCGTTGGCTAGCCGACTCAGCAATCGTTAGTTATGTTGAGCAGACGTGGTTGGTGCATAAGGAGAAGTTCGCCAGAGCTTGGACGAACCATGTGCTTCATTTCGGGAACACCACTACATGTCGTGTGGAGAGTGCTCATAGCGAGCTGAAAGGATGGATGAACTCGGCCACTGGGTCTCTTGACACCGTATGGGTGAAGGTGCACGAGCAGATTCTGAAAACATGTACGCGTACGGGAACTGACGCCAAGCATGCTCTGCCGCATCCGCAGAATAATGCACCCTATACCTAGACGGGTCTGCTGGCATGACCGCCTTATGTGGCAGACTCATCGGCGGCGGTATGACCTGCACGTACCCCAGCTGGCGCAACACCCTCGAGGGTGCGTAGGGCTCCACGATGTCGCGATATACCCAGCCCACGAAAAGAGTCCTCATGTGCTGCGCCGCTAGATCGGGACCGTACGGCAACCAAGCAACCTGATAACATTTCGCAAATTTTATATAATCGTCGTGAATATAGAATATAATTGGTTAACATACCGAGCTCGCAGTCATCATGTCCAGCTGACGGCGGATCTCAATCAAACGGTGGCCCGTCCGCTCGTACTGAGATACGGACCACATGCGTGATCGTGGCTCGCCAGGCTCCACATGATGGGGTAGACGGTGTGGGCGGAAGTATGGGAAGTACTCGTATATCCACGCCTGTAGTAACGACAGGCACAGCTAAACCCCTTAAATCCGCTCGGCTTGCGAGGCCAAGCTGGCGATAGAGGTAAGAAAGGGCGACCGAACCCCACGAGCAATGACTGGCAGATGGCAGCGAGCGGTAGAACTCGTGCATGATGTCGGGCTTCACCCGGTTCCCGCTCTTGTCGACGAACAACGTCGACCCCAATAGAATCCACAGCCAAGCGATGGCCTGGAACCCCGCCTGCCGACCTTCCCGCATCCTCTGCATCACGTCTTTCTACGCGACCGCACCGCCTCTCCAACAACCCCTCAGCACGTCTGCGGAGACGCCCATAATCTCCCTCGCCGCGATCTGCTGGTCGTCGGTGTCCCGGGTGCCCGAAACCATCGTCCCGTCGATTGGGATACGCAGGATCTGCTCGACGTCGTGGAGCATGATCGTCATCTCCCCTCACGGCATGTGGAATGTGTTCGTGTCGGGGTGCCAGCGCTCCACAAAAGCGCTCAGAAGAGGCTGGTCCAAGTGACCCAGCATGGCATCTGTGAGGTGCGTAAGCCCCGTGCCATCGAGCTCGCTCTGCGTCTCCGGCGAGAATTGGCCGTACCACATCTTAAGCGACCGAAGATACAAAGTACGCTGCTCGCACTTCAGCAGTGGCCTCTCCTCCTCGCCCGCCCAGATGCGGGGCGCGATGTGCCCCAAGTAACTAGGGATCAACTCGCCATCATGTGGACCACCTGGCTGTGGCCTCTGCACCCTCCAGGAATCGTCATCTACGACCCTGGAGCGCTTGCTCCCTATTTTATTTTTTACGAATAACCACTCCTAAATTTATTTATTTTTTTTACGTATATTAAGATACGACATCGCAAGTTAGTTTATAATGGAGAAGGTAATTACCTGAGGAGATCGGTAGCGCATCGTCGTCGGATGACTCAAACGATGCCGCATCGTAGGGCACCTCCTCATCTGCATGAGCCTCCTCATCCGCATGCGGATCGTAATCCGCATATACGGAATGAGAATCACCCGCTCGCTGCCGCCTCTCTGCCTCCCGTTCCCTACGAAGGGATGCATCAACGCCGCGCGCCCTCGTATGACGCTCTCCAGATCCCTCCAACGGTGGGGATCTGCTGCTCCCTCCGAGTAGGGACTTCCCACCCTTGGCCTGCAATTAGATATTTATTAAAAAAAAAATTCCGACCGAAACCTAATTTCGGCCGGACCATGACCCGACCGAAATCTCGGTTGTGACCGGTCCGACCGAAACACGATTTCGGTCGGAGCCCCGGCGATCGAACGTCGATTTTGGTCGGGCAAGGGCCGACCGAAAATCGATTTCGGTCGGCTAGGTCCTGATCGAAATCGGATTTCGGTCGGCCATGTCCCGACCGAAATCATGTTTCGGTCATGACTTGGCCGGCCGAAATTTCGCTTCGGCCGTGCCGTTTTTCGCCCGATTTCGCGTCCGATCGACCGTTTTTTCGGCCTCTTCGACCTGTTTTTCGACAATCTATCTACGTACAAATGAATTTTACGACAATTTTCTTACCAATCGTGACAGCACCCCCTTTCCCTTTCCCTTTCCTTGTCGTCGATCCATTGCGATTTGCAAAATTCTCTGTTTTTTTGTCTGATTTGGTTGTGTGATTTGAAAAGTGTTGCGTAGTAAAGGATTTTAAATAAGAATTCTTACTTTTTATTATATTTTACCTTTTTAAATTAATTTAAATAACAAAGGGGCAAAAACGTCTTTTTTCAGTCCTTTAGGGGGCGGTAACAAGTAAAAAGGGGGCGGTAAATAGTAACTCCCTATTTTTTATTTCGATTTTCCTGAGATTGGAAATTGACTCCCATGCTTCTAATATATGTTTATTAGGTCCTACTATTCTCACTCCTACATCCCCTATACAACTCTTTACAACCTCAAACGCTTTATTTTTGTAAAATAATTTTAAGTAATCACATGATTCAACAAAAAATATTTTATTAACTTATTTTCATTAAATCAATAATATTAATCACATGGACCAATTATTAATTAAGTCATTGTAACTAATGACACATTTAGAACTAGCAAAAATGCTCGTGGCCCGCTGTTCGGCCCGTCCCCACGGGCCCGCCAAAGTGACTGGGCGGGCTGCCATTTCTCAGGCCCACCAGAGGTGTGGACCTATGCGGGTAAGCCCGCGGGGGCTGCGGCAGGCCCGCCAAATATCAAAAAATATAATTAAAAAATTAATATATAAATAGATTATAGCTTTTTATCTTTTTGAAATCCAATTTTTAATTTAATAAAATTTAATAACTTACATAAATTTTTATTGAAGAATTTAAATTTGAAGAGGATTAATTCAACTTCATTAGTTTATTTTAATTTTTATATATATATATATAATTTTTTTCCTTTTTTTAGTTTTGGACAGGCCGGGCCCACCAGGCCCGCTACCCACCAGTAGGGCAGGGCGGACTGCCATTTCTCATGCCCGTCAGAGGGCGGGCCTATGCGGGTAAGCCAGCGCGGGCCACGAGCAGGCCCGCTAAATATCATAAAATAATTTTTTTAAAAAATGATATATAAACAAATTATATAAGTTGTTATATTTTTTAGATCCTTTTTAATTTAATCAAATTTTAATAACAAAATAAATTTTTATTAAAGAATCTAGGAGTAATTCAATTTCATTAGTTTATTCTAATAATTTTTATATAACTTTTTGTCTTTATTTTTAGGACTGGTCGGGCCTTCATTTACCATGCCCGCCAGATGAAAAAGACTGCCTTTTTAATCGGTAAGTATTTATTTAATATTACTTTACATATTACTTAAATTGTTAACTTTAAACTCGTTTTTTCCTTTTTATATGGGGTATGTAATTGGTAAATAATTAATGTTTACTCTACTATTAATTAGGGGGTGCAAATAGAAAAAAAAGGTAGGTGGGTGGGTGCCATAGAATTACCCATGTTTATTTTGGACGTAACAAGTACTAGTACATCAGCACAGTCGTGTGAGAATACGTATATATATATATATATATATATATATATATTATTAATGGCTTAATTATTTTTTAGTCCCTTAATTTAGGGTGGTTGGCATTATAGGGACCTGTATTTCACGGGTTGGCAATATAGGGGCTTTAACTTTCGAATGTAAGCATTTTTAGGACAATAAACGCCCCAACCCGATATTTTGACCCAAACCCCCTAACGTGTGTGCCAACTCAAATGCAGAGATTAGCGAGAATTTAGAGACGGAGTTTCCGTCGCTAAAGGGGGGAGAATAAAATAAATAAATAAACAGCGATGAAGGAAAAAAAAAAGAAATAATGAAAGAAACGCAAGAAACCGAGCCCAAACATGAACTGTCATTAGCAAACTAAGCAGAAACACTGAGAAAAAACAGCGGCAAAGTGATCAATCCAATCCCCTCTCTAATTAATCGATTACTTTAAACTAATTGATCATCCCATTAAAGTCACAACAACATCATATTAAGACACTAACTTAAACACAGTCTTTTCTTGTTTCATACATTAGAGGGCTGTTCTGTTAGGCCAGCCGGGGCAGCCGTATTTGAAAACAAGAAAAACAATAATAATAAAATAAGATTATATAATATTATAATATTATTTTATATATAAAGGAAAAAGAAAAATCTTAAAGATAAAGAATGAGCGGCCCATATCAACTGGCGATACGGCGGATTCCTGGCCGCCGGTTTTGAGTGATCTAGAAGAGCTGAAGACATCTATAAATAGGCTAAGGATTCTTCAGTTGTTATCTTCCCAAATCAAGTGAGATGTTCAGTGAGAGAGAAATAGTGAGAGGAAAACTTATCCGGGTGGATAAGGGTGAGAGCGGGTTTTTGTTTTAATGGGGTAGTTGGGAATATGTACAAATATATTACCGGGTGGGTAAGGTGTCTCGAGTTTTGGTTTAAACACGAGTATTAGTTTTGTACGCTGTAATATTTTCAATATAGTAAAGCTGGTGCTCTCCGTGGAGGTAGGCGGTATTGGCCGAACCACATAAAAATCTCGTGTTCTCTATCATCGTCATTTCGGTTCTATATTGTCCAAATAAAATTGTCGCGGGTCAAAATCAACCTTCCGCTGGGCCCGAAAAATTACCACTCAACCCCAACAAGTGGTATCAGAGCCAAGCCTAATTGATATTCTGATTATACTCTGTGGTTGCAGCTTTGTCTGATCTTCCACATCAAAAAAATATCAAGAAGGTTTATCGTTACGGGGGAGCCAGTGTCGGGCCAAATTTGTTGAATCTCTGCAAGGGTAATGGCAACCGAAAGCAGTTTCAAAGTGCGACAATTTGATGGTACGGGGAGTTTCACTCTTTGGCAGAGACGAGTGAAGGATATCCTTGTTCACCAAGGTCTAGCTAAGGCTTTGAAAGGGGACACGGCAAAGCGGAGAAAATGACGAAAGAAGAATGAGAGGATTTGGGATCAAGATGTGTCGGCACATGTACATTGCGGATAACATTATTAATAATGTTGTTAATGATGATTCTGCACCGAACTTGTGGGCAAAGTTGGAGGAAGATAAGGCCCTTTTACTTCTTACCTCGCTTATTGATTCTTATGAGAATTTGGTCATAACCATCTTGTACGGAAAGACGACAGCGAAGATGGTGGATGTGCAGTCAACTCTTTTGGCGCATGAAAAGAGGAGACGATCAAATTATGGAGATAGCCAAAACTCGACGTTGGCTATACACGGGGAGATTCATAGAGGAAGGTTTCACGCCAGGGAATTTGGAGGTAGCAGCAGGTCCAAATCAAAGGATGGCGGGAAGGCATCGTTTGCTACAAGTGTGGTGAGCCGGGACACATCAAGAGGAATTGTTCGACTTGGAGGAAGGGCAAGAACGGCGAGAAAAATTCCAGAACCATGATAGCACAAGATACAGATGATGTTGTAGACGTTCTCACAGTCTACAATGATGACGCTCGTTCTCAGGATGAATGGATATTGGATTCGGGGTCGAAGTACCATATTTGCTCCGAAAAATAATATTTTGATACGTTCCAGAAGATACGAAGAGGTTCGGTTTCAATGGCTGATGGATACCGTCATGTGGTTTGTGGTGTTGGAACTGTGAATATCAAAATGACTGCGGAGCGGTGCGCACTTTGGGTGGTGTGATCTTTGTCCCAAAGTTACGGAAGAATTTAATATCCTTGAGCCACTTAGATTCCATGGGCTATGAGAGTTTCATAGTAGGGAGTCTATAAAATCACACGTGGCGGAAAGGTCCTACTGAAGGGAGAAGAGCGTGGAGGTTTGTATCGTCTCGACGAGAGCGTGGTACAAAACACTCTGACTTCGATGGGTTCGCAAAAATCGCCCGCGCGTGGTGAAAATGCAGAGGATGGTGAGAAGGGAAGTCCTGCTAGAGAAGGGGTTGCGTCGAAGTCCCTCTTCAGAATCAACGGGTAGAGTCGGTTCGACAACTGCACATAGGATTGGCCGCGGGTGAATCAAGTTGGTAGGACCTGAATTCCTGATGCGAATATGTGTAGCTGGTACAAGGAAGGTCAATGGACGTTCGTGATAATTATGAACGGGTTACTCTCAGACAGACTTGCTGGGATGAGTGCTTGACGGTGCTGAAGACGATGCTCGGATAGGTGTCGAATGCGGCTGGCGGGGGAGAATTGTTAGGCCAGCCGCCCATGAGGGCAGCCGTATTTGAAAAGAAGAAAAAATAATAATAAAATAATATTATATAATATTATAATATTATTTTATATATAAAGGAAAAAGAAAAATCTTAAAGATAAAGAATGAGCGGCCCATATCAACTGGCGACAAGGCGGATTCCTGGCCACCGGTTTTGAGTAGAGCTGTCAAAATGGAGGGCCGGGCCGGGTTGGCCCACCGCCCGCCAAAGCCCGCTACTTGGCGGGGCGGGGCGGCTAGCCTGCCATCTGGCGAGCCTAAAAAATGGGGACCAGCCCGCCGCAGGCCCGCCTATATATATTATTTATTTTTTTATGTTTTTATTTTATAATTTAATTTGTTAATTAGTTTTAGTTAATTATGGTAATTAATAATAAATTATGGATAAGCAACGTATTAATTATTAATTATATATTTATAAATATATATGTTGTTAATCATGGTATAATTAATGCATTATTAACTATTAAATTAATATATTTAAACATATATATATATATATATATATAATTTTGTTAAACTGGCGGGCTGGCCCGTTTAGGCCCGCCCCTTGGCGGGCCTAAAATATCCCAGCCCAACCCGCCCCTTTCGGGGGACGGGGCGGGCCAGCCCGCGGGCCACGGGCCCAATTGACAGCTCTAGTTTTGAGTGGTCCAGAAGAGTTGAAGAAATCTATAAATATGCTGAGGATTCTTCAGTTATTATTATCCTAAATCAAGTGAGAAGTTCAGTGAGAGAAATAGTGAGAGGAAAACTTATCCGGGTGGATAAGGGTGAGAGCGGGTTTTAGTTTTACTGGGGTAGTTGGGAATAGGTACAAATATATTACCCAGGTGGGTAAGGAGTTTCGAGTTTTGTTTTAAACACGAGTGTTAGTTTTGTACGCTGTAATATTTTCAATATAGTAAAGCTGGTGCTTTCCGTGGAGGTAGGCAGTATTGGCCGAATCACGTAAAATCTCATATTCTCTATCGTCGTCATTTCGGTTCTATATTGTCCAAATAAAATTGCGCGGGTCAAAATCAACCTTACGCTGGGCCCAAAAAATTACAGCTCAACCCCAACATGTTCAACAATACCTGCGGCCAATTGTTAGTCGAACCAATCCCCATTATTCCAAGCAAGCGCAGGCTGACTATTTCCACCATTAACCTGCTATGGAAAACCCCACAAAACCCTATTTTGCTCGTTCGATTTGATCTCTTGCTTCAACGCGGTCGTAACAGCTGTAGTTGAAGCCAGCCCACCGCCGTCGCTGTACACGTCATCGTCTTGAACCATACCCATCATCTCTCCTCCACCGTTTTCCATAATATGTGATGACTGCGACCGTTCATCCCACCCTAAGATCCATAAAAATTACTATTTCCAGGTGCGTGGTGTTGCTGATAACTGTGTAGAAACGCGCTGCCGTCGAGGTCGGAGCCGATCGGTGAGGTGAGGGATGCGCCCATGGTTCGCCGACGCGGATGCGGACATCGATGCGGACATGAGCGATATGGATATGTTGCATTGTCACAGCGCAGTCGCGGGCGATACGCATAAAAATTTAAGTAATTATAGATATCAAATATGTTTTCATAGCCAATATTTAAGGAATATAAATAAATTCACCTTGTAATATTTAATTTAAAAGCATTTATTTTAATATTATTGTAAATATTTTGTATTTAATATTAATTAAAATTATGGGCTTTATAATATCTATTAAATAAATATTTTTACCATTAATAACTTAATAATATACCAGTAAAAGACAAAGCATGATTCCCTAAGTTTCGTTCTATTTAAGTCTGATTTTTTGGATAAATGCATACAAAGATTGTCTCACTGGGACCAATAAAAATAAGGCTAATAAGCCCAATCATAAACCCTAAATAAAATAGTTTTTCCGCCTCATCGTCTTCTTCCCCACATCATCTTCATCGTCTCTCAGCTAAGGAAAATAATAGAAAAATATAGGAAAGCATTTATGGCCGAGATGGCCGATGTATCGCCTCGCCGAACGATAACTCGCCCGCGTTGATCCGTCACACCCATCACCATACTAACCCGTCTCTCTGGCGCGGAGGGTGCCGAGTCCATTCCGGCGCGGCCGATATCGCGCCGATACGGCGAACCATGGATGCGCCGGACTTCGATGTTTGTGATGGAGATTATATCGTCGCCGCACTTATTCCACGCGGTGAATTTATTTTTTTTTTTCATTTTTATCATTTAGCGACGGATTATCCGTTCCGTCGCTAACTGCTGTTTATTTATATTTTATTTTTTCCCCATTTAGCGACGGAAACTCTGTCGCAAAATTCCGTCGCTTATCTCTGCATTTGAGTAAGCACACACGTCAGCGGGTGGGGTTCCACGTCAGCGGGTTTGGTACCGGGCCGGGGCGTATATTGTCCTTAAAATGCTACTTTTCGAAAGTTAAAATCCCTATATTGCCAACCCGTGAAATATAGGTCCATATAATGCCAATCACCCTAACTTATGGGACTAAAAAAATAATTAAGCCATTATTAATTAGTATTTTGGTAGTATTTCATATGTGAAATTATAATATTAAGTGTAATTACATTATTTTTTTACCTATATGTAAAATTCAATTTCATATGACATAATTGGAATAGTTCAAGAATATGGGTGAATTGACAAAGCAAATCAATCAATTAACGATGATTTTTATGAGGTGCTTTCCAGTTTTAAAAACCCTTCAGCTTTTGACTTCATGAAATGTCCATCTCTATATTCATGAAGTGCTTATTTTGAATATATAACCCGAAGAAGGTCACGATGGTCCCAGCAGCCCAAATATTATATATGAAATATGATGATGCTTGTTTCCTATAGTTGCTAGATTAGGAAAAGGGACAAGAATTTGAAAGTAGGGTCTACTCCTACTATTCACGCCCCTTAACTAAAGAAAATACTATTTGCACCCCTTAATAATTTAATACTTTTCATAATTAATCAAAACAACATGAAATTTGTAATAGTTATTTTCTCTAATTTTTGTCCTCTTCAATTCAACAATAATAGTATGTTAATTTTTACTTTTCATTAACACATTGCATTATTAATATATTTCGAAACTTATTTTTACATTAACTTAAAAAGTGTTAATATTTTTAAAGTTACAAGCAAAATTAACTTATTAAATATAAATAAGGATAATATAACATTATATGTATTATTAACTTATAAAAATTATAATGTGCCTTTTAGAAACCAAACTGAAAATGGAGAATGGAATGTTAGTTATGAGTAAAATTTTTTGCGGCTGGGAGGGATGTAATAATTTTAGTAATCATCCCAACGGGAGGATCATGGTTGTGTGGCGGGATGGTTATGAGTTGGAACTACTTTCCAAATCAGACCAACATATGCACTTTAAAGTCAACCGAGACAGAGGACAGATTGCTTACTTAACAGTTGTGTATGGGCATAATGATAGTGCAGCTAGAAGTATCCTTTGGGATATCCTCAGGCAGATTGGCAGCTCCACCTTTGAGCCATGGATGGTGTGGGGGATTTTAACAATATCAGAGGATATGAGGATAGAATAGGAGGGTCACCAGTCAGCTCTTCAGAATTCTGGGAGTTTAATGCATGCTTACAGGATTGCCAACTCGAGGAGTTGAAGCAGAGTGGCTGCAAATTCTCATGGTCCAACAAACAATGTCCTGCTAGAAGGGTATGGAGCAGAATAGATTGGGCGTTTGGAAATCTTGCATGGATCTCAAAATACTGTGATTACTCCACCATTTTTCTCAATGAAGGAGTATCAGATCATACCCCAATACTCTTGAGGAGTGCCAACTGTGGTCCTGAAACTAGGAAGCCCTTCAAATACTTTAATATGTGGAGTACTGCTCCAAATTTTCTGAGTACTGTGGGAGAGCATTGGCCTGACTTGAGAGAGACTACAATGAGGCAGGTATGTTGCAGTCTCCAGAAACTGCAAGGGCCTCTTAAAGCCCTGAATAGAAAAGTATTTGCAGACATAACTAACAGGACATGATTGGTGCATACTGAGCTAGAGAAATGTCAGCTTGCACTGCATGAGAACCCCATGTGCTCTGAGTTGCTGCAGAAAGAGGAAGATCTCCAGCTGGAGTATAGATTCTTGAGTGTGGCTCATGATAAATTCCTGCGGCAAAAAGCGAAGGCTAGATGGTTGGATAAAGGAGATAGAAACTCAGCTTAATTTCATGCTGCAATAAAACAGCGAGCCTATAAAAACAGAATTATGTTCCTTACTGATTCTGCTGGGAAACTATTAACGGAAAGACAGGAGGTGCAGCAGCACTTAATTGAGTATTTCCAGGGGATGTTGGGTACTGCAAAACAGAGGATTCAGGCTCCTGATCCAAGGGTTGCTGATGAGGGGTACACACTCTCCATAGCTGATCAATTGCAGCTGGTGCGCCCTTTCGACAGACATGAAGTGTGGGAAACTCTAAAGTCAATCCATGATGAGGTGGCTCCTGGGCCGGATGTGTATTGGAAGTGGCTTTTTCAAACAATCATGGTCTGTTGTAGGGGACCAGATCACCTCAGCTGTCATGAGTTTCTTTGAAACAGGGAAGATGCTTCCGCAACTGAATAAGACAGTATTATGTCTTGTCCCAAAAACAGCTTGCCCAAGGACAGCCTCAGAATTTAGACCTATCTCCTGCTGCAATACACTTTATAAATGCATATCTAAGATGCTTTGTTCAAGGCTGATCCCTCTGTTGCCTAGAATATTCAAGACAACCAAAGTGCCTTTGTAAAGGGGAGATCCATTGTGCATAACATTTTGTTGTGTCAAGACTTAATTAGGCTATACAACAGGAAATCTACATCTGCCAGAGCACTACTAAAAGTGGACATTCGAAAAGCATATGATACCTTGGAGTGGGATTTCATAAGGGACTGGTTATGCTTACTTAAGTTCCCTTTGAAATTTGTAAATTGGGTCATGGAGTGTGTGACAAGTGCATCCTACATCATCTCTATTAATGGGGCGCAGGTAGGATGGTTTAAAGGAGCAAGGGGCCTGAGACAGGGAGATCCTATATCCCCATTACTATTTGTGCTGGCAATGGAGTATTTGTCCAGAAAATTACAGATCACTTCTACAGAGCCTAGATTCAGATTTCACCCTTCCTGTAAGCAACTTAAGTTGGTGAACTTATGCTTTGCTGACGATCTGATGATCTTCTGTAAAGGTAAGGTCGACACTGTGTTGGAGATAAAGAAAGCAATGGAACAGTTCAAAGCTGTTTCTGGATTGCAAGCTAACCCCCAGAAATCCAACATATACCTCGCAGGGGTTCACTGCTCCACTGCTGATCAGATCTGCCAGAGTACAGGGTTCCAGCTAGGTCAGTTTCCAATGAAGTATTTGGGTATTCCTATCTCGCCTACTAAATGGAATAGATCCTCCTGTCAGTTGCTTGTGGAGAAGATCGTAGCAAGAATAAGGTGTTGGACTACCCGCAACCTGTCATATGCAGGTAGATTATGTCTAATAAATTCTGTCTTATTGGCTACACAAGGCTACTGGGGTTCAGTCTTTATGCTGCCTAAATCAGTGGCTAAGGAGGTGGATAAGGCCTGCAAAGAATTCTTATGGGGCAAGAGGGCACAAGGCAGATGCATTCCACTTGTCAATTGGGAAAAGGTGTGCTTACCTCGAAACAAGGGTGGATGGAATCTGAGGGATTGTGCTACCTGGAACAGTGCTCTTGCGGGTAAGCAGATTTGGGAGATAACTATGGAGGCTAATTCACTATGGATTAAATGGATAAATGTGTTCTACTTGAAAGGAACCAATTTCTGGGATTTCACCCCTGGTGCGGATGCTTGTTGGCACTGGAAGAAACTTCATAGGTTAAAGGAAAGATTTAGGGGAGGGTATAATAATAACAGATGGACACTAACTGCGGATGGTAAGTACTCTGTCTCATCGGGCTACAGCTGGCTCAAAGGTGCTCATCCACATTTTCCTGGCTGCAGAGCTGTCTGGAACAAACTGAGTATCCCTAAGCATACTTTCTTTATATGGTTGCTGCTTAAAAAGAGATTACTAACTATGGAGAGGCCACAGAGTTGGGGAGTGAATGTCTCTGATGTCAAGTGCAGGCTGTGTGGGAATGCTGAGGAGACTATTGAACATCTGTTCTTAGAATGTTCATTCTGCCAACAGCTGCTATTGAAGCTATCTGGCTGGCTGCCTATCAATGGGATTGGATGCGAGTTCGAGGAATTGAGCACTTGGATCATAACAGTAGGAGGGAAGAGTAGTTTACAGAACAGAATTCGTATGGCCTGCGTGGCTGCTACCTTATACTACATATGGTATGAGAGGAATCAAAGGCTGCACTCTGATTCTACTTTGGGGTGGAAGGATGTGGAGCAGATGGGTTCTCTGATCACCCGTGAGTTGAAGACCCAATTGAGGAATTTTACTAACATTAAGAAAGTTGCAAATAATAGTTTATTTCAGCAGTTATGTTCTTATACATGATATAGATGAGTTTGTGATGTAAAAATCAGTTCAAGTATGTGGTAAATGAAAAACTCATTCTACCAAACAAAAAAAACTTATAAAAATTATTGAGAAACATTTATAAGTTAATATGGTCACAAACACAGTTACATATAAATATCAGGGAGACTTTGATTTCAATCTCTATTCGCAAACTTTCTATCACATAACTCCCTTGTCAGAGAAATATATCACTTAGGACCTAACAGAATAAATTTCTTGCAGATAGATACCCGATCCGCCACAGGTACGCCATACAACACATTTGGATACCCATATCAACACATTTGGGTACCCTATATAACAGAAAATGGTACGCCGTATTAGTACATTTAGGTACGCCCTATTTAACACATAGATACGCCGTACAAACACATTTAAGTACCCTATATCAACGTGTTATGGTACGCAATACGCACACAGAAAGGTACGACATGACTGAAGAAACTGGTAAATATTAAATCTGGTCCTTAGGTGATATATTTCTCTGACAAGAGAATTATGTAATATCAAGTTTGCCTAATAGGGTTTAAGTGAAGTTTCACCTAAATATAACATATATTTCTATGTTATAAATATATAATTTGACAAACAAAGATAATTGTATTCATTTATGTTTGCAGAATTATAATTATAAATTATATATTTATGAGAGATTAACAATTTTATTCGCATGAAAAAAAGAAAATAATAATTCCTTGTGTTAAATTTGTTTACAGAATACAACAAAGTTGACAAATTTGAATAAACACATTATTATTTATGGTAAACTTTTATTTCAAGTTGTATGCAATAAATATATGAGAGAATATAACTTAGTTTTTTTTTCCGATAATATAACTTAGTTAAATTTGAAAAAACTCATGATTTTCTTTTAATAATAGATTTGGGGGTGTATTAAGAAATATAGGGTTGTGAATAGAATTACCATTAAAATATTTGGACTTTCATCGAAACTTTAAATTAGATAGCAAAAACTCTTCTAAATATATAGAATTAGATGATTTGCGTCTTTTGGGGATGGTTTATCCGTACGCTATTATGGGTCGAATGAGAGAGATTAGAGAAAGCCAAAAAACAATTAACCTTCTTTGGATTTAACATATTTTAATATTTGACATATAGTTGCCTTTCAAACTTGAAAATAATCTCTCATTTACTTATGGTTGGGCAGAGACTGATTGCAATTTCATGTGGTCCTTTTTCCGTTGATCATTTATTAAATTCTTTGAAATTCAAAATACATGTTTTTCACTATAGCTATAAATAGAAATGTTTCTTTCTTTCCCTTTATTTTCTTCATTACCAAAACGAAAGGAAACGTAAGAAAATGAAATAAAGACGTGACGTCGAAGATCCGTTTGGAAAGGTCGTGAAAAATCATGAATGTAGTAATTAAAAAAATTGATTATATTACACATCATTAAATATGGGGATTCAACACTTAAATACCTACATAAAAAAATTAGACAGATCAGTCCCTAGTCAGTTTAATTTTTAACCTAGGTACCTAGTTGAATTTTATTTAACTGATAGGTACCTAACTGACGGATTTACCCCTACTAGAACTGGTTTTTTACATCTCTTACCTTGTTTCTTATTTCACGATCGCTCATAAAAGAAAAAGAAAAAACCGCACACCCAAACCAAATCGCGCGATTCCTTGGCAGAAATCGACCCGGGTGTTTTTGGCTTCAGATTCTACGTCGTCACTCCAGTCGTTCGTCGTTGTATTAGCTTCTGAAATCGATTGGTAAGTCTTTCACAGTATTACTGTAAAGTGGTCGCATTTCGTCACAATTAGGGTTTTTTGTGCGTGTTTTTGGAATGTGAGTGATTTGTTGGTCGATTACGGTTTTTTGTGCGTGCATTTCATCGTGGCTGCTTCATTTGGTTTTTTTTGGAATGGGTCGATTTTTGTTTTTTCGAATGGGGTCCCTTTGTTGCGGTACTACATTGTAACTGTATTTGGTACCCTCTGGCATTTTAGTACCCCTTGTGTGAATAAAATGGTACTACTTGGCAAAAGTGTTCGAATGGGGTCAATTTTTTTGGTACTACATTATCACTGCATTAGGTACTTTCTGTTTAGGCAAATTGGTACCCCTTATGGGAGTAAAATGGTAATGCTTTTAACATTGGTTTTATCGACTGGGGTCAATTTGTTTTGGTACTACATTATCCATGCATTTGGTACCCTCTGTTAGGGTCAATTGGTACCCCTTGTGTGAACAAAATAGTACTGCTTGTTAACAGTGAGTGTTTCGAAAATGGGGTTAATTTTTTTTGGTACGACATTGTTACTGAATTTGGTACCCTCTGTTTGGCCAAATTGGTACCCATTTTGTGAATAAAATGGTACTACTTGTTAGTGGTTACCTTGAATGGGGTCAATCTTTGGTACTACATTATGACTGAATTTGGTACCCTCTTTGTTGGAAAACTGGTACTCCTTGTGTGAATAAAATGGTACTGCTTGTTAGCAGTGGGTTTTCCGAAAATGGTGTCAATTTTTTTGGTACGACATTATCATTCATTTGGTACCCTCTGTTAGGGTAAATTGGTACTCCTTGTGTGAACAAAATAGTACTGCTTGTTAACATTTGGTTTTTCGAATATGTTGTCAATTTTTTTGGTACTACATTATCAGTGCATTTGGTACCATCTGTTTGGCAAAATTCGTACCCATTGTGTGAATAAAATGGTACTGCTTGTTAACAGTTGTGCTTTTTTGCAGAAATGCCTAAGGGATTTGAGCTGTCTTCCAGGTGCCATCCTACGCTCTTTCGATCTACCATTAGCAATTTGAAGGGTAGCATGACCCCTGATCAAAAAGAAGCTATAAGAAGGTTCCCGTTTCATTTTTTTAGATATGCCTAAGATGTCGCATTCGTTTGCTCGAATCATGGCATTGATAAAGCGTTATAGTGTAGAGGCGAACACGTTTAGGTTGGGGAGAATACGAATGTGGTATTCTCCCCACAGGAATTTAGTGTTGTAATGGCCTTGCATAACGTAGGACAGCCCGTGGACCTAAATTCGAAGATGAAATCGAAAACCGTTGAACGGCAAGAAAAATGGCAATGTAACCCATAAAAAAATCTTAGAGTTTTTGAATGAGTTTGTAGGAAAGCTTGGGAGGGAGAACACGGATGAGTTCCTTAGGTTGTTTGTTCTTTTCTTGTTTAACTCTGTATTATTCCCGATGGGGAATTTGAAAAACCAAAGTTCGTGAATGCGTACATCGACGATGTCGACATGATGGGGGAGTACGCATGGGGAAGGGCGGTACACGAGTTTTTGGTCGCAGAGATAAAGCAAATGGCTGCGAATTCGATGCGGATCGACTCGTCCAGCCTGGTACACTATTGGGCTGATGGTAATACTCCATTACGTTGTGAGTTTTCCTTTTTGATTATGCGTTTATTGATGAATATAATGCTTTGGGAACTTTCAGATTTGGGTGTATGAGCACGTGCCCTCATTGGCGCAGAAGTGGGAGATGTATATGTTTCCCCGAATGTTCAATTGGGAAGAAAGTAGGGTTCTGAATGACGTAATCGCTGCGGGGGCTAAATTGGCTGCAATTGGATCTGTCGTCCCAATATACCCAACAAAGAAGGAAGTGAAGTTCGTGCATCCGATAAATTTGCTGCCGGAGGTATAAAATTCCCTACTTTTTTTAGGTATTATTTGCTTTGTTTCTAACTGTTTAATGAATTATGTGTGGTTAAGGTTGATGTGGGAGTTGGCGGATCTCAATTAGAGTGGAGTGCTCGTGTGGAGAGGTTGGAAGCCGAGTTGAGATTGAAGAACGAGGTTATAAGAGATCTACAGTCAAGTGGTGGGACGTCGAAGGTTGATATGTCCAACGAGGATGCGAGGGTCATGGAAGAGGCCGAGGATAAGGATAGGGATGTGTGCAAGGGTGATGATATGGTTCACAGCGAGGGTGATGATATGCCCGAGCAGACGGTTCATAGCGACGGTGAGAGGGCCGGGGAGGACAAGGTTAAGGATAGGGATGTGAATATGGGTCACAGGACCGTGAGGATATGCCCGAGGAGATGCCTCATAGCGAAGGGGAGAAGGCCGAGGAGGACAAGGTTGAAGATAGGGATGGGGATCAAGCGGAGGATGAGGTTAGTGAAGAAGTAGCACAAGAGGATGATGAGGAGGATAAGGGCGCGGAGGATCAGGCTGAGGAGGATAAGGGCGCGGAGTCTCAGGTTGAGGAGGTTAAGGCCTCGTCGATTGCTCGAACGGTGCGACGCCCAAACGATCGTAAACAACGATGAAATTCGGCTTTTCTCACACCAAATTCAACTCCTCAGCGGCCACGTAAGAAGGGTAAGGCAAAAAACAAAGCTGTTGTGGTTGATGTCGAGGCTGCCGAGTCTGAGCGAGATCCGTCGGTTGTATACTGCTCCAAGTACGCGGACAGACTTGACTATGCTGCCCGGCTCGAGATCCATGCGGAGCAGCATAAGTGCATCGACGCGTACCTTAAAGCGAAGAAGCTTAGGTACCTTTTCTTCAATGTTTCGATGGTTTTCATTTGTTGACTTTTTAAATGTGCGATTAATACTTATGCAGCGACGTCGTTTGGCAAAGCAGCCGTGCCGCCGTCGATCCACAAGGATTCTATATGCTGCTCTTCCGGGATTCGCTTAAGTCAAATGTTATCGACGCTTTCGTCGATTGTTTGACACGGCAATCCGCGGGGATCCTCGGGAGACCAAGCGTCGTTGTATTCCCAAGTTTCGTGCAAGTCGACTACTGGACAAAGATACAGAAGATGTCGAGAAAGAGGAAGGTGGAAGCTGATCAGCTAGAGAAGTTCGTCGAGGAGATGGCGGGGAGTAGTCGGGCATGGCTACAGCGGCTTGATGGCAGTGCGTTCACAAAACTGTCATTCGTGTTGACGCCTGTGAATACAGGTAACCATTGGGCAGTGCTCGTCTACAAGGTCAACGAGCGAAAGTTCTACGTTCGGGATCCGATGGCCTCGAATAAGATGACCTGGGCTGCTAGAGCCTTCGTAAGTCTTTAACATTGGGCATATTTTGCCGACTATGTTGCAGTCTGCGTTAATGTCGTTTTTATATTGTGCAGGCTGATTTTCTGACGAAGTATTGGTCATTGAAGTACGACTATCAATGTAAGAAGACCGTGGATCCGGAGTTCAACAGGCCCCAATTTGGCGACGTAGACTGCGGGGTGCATGCCTGTTTGACCAAGAGGAGTACGTTGTCGACACCCCAGAGTTCGAGAAATATGGCAAAGAAGTCAGCATGGATGTGTATCGTGCTTCTATGGCTGCTCGCATTTTACGTGACGAGCGTAGTTGTATGCTAGATCTTTTTCAGTAAGTTTCTTGGATATGCTCTTAGACTCTTTGGTGACTATGTTGTTTACTTAGGTTAACTTAATTTGGGTTGGGGATGGGACTGTTTGGAGACCCTTGGTTGTTTATGGGGATGGGACTGTTTGGAGACCTTGGGTTGGGGATGTGACTCTTTGGAGACTATGTTGTTTACTTAGGTTAACTTATTGCCAAGTGTGTGCTGTGTTGTGTTGTTTTATGACTGTCCGCAATTTATGCAGTACCATATGTTATTGTAGGACCGTATCTTATCCTTTACGTAAAGATTACCATTATGTTGATATATGGCGTACCATAAACACAAGATATAGAGTACTTTGTCTTTCATATTATCGTACCATATCGCTTACATATAGCGTACCCTAAGTGTAGGTTAACCGTACCAATACGTAAATATATACCGTACCTTATATATCGCACATGAAGTACCTTATCTGTTGTACAGTAAGGTACTTTGTGATTTACAGAAGGTACCTTAACATTTACCTATATAGTACCATAACGTGCAGGTTAATCGTATCTATAATTGCACATATACAGTACCAAATTATGAAAGTATATCGTACCATTTGTTATACGATCGAAAAAAATACATTCCTAATCGAATCGTGGTGTCGTGTGTGATTTTGATAATACCTAACAATGTCGGAATAAAAAAAAATGTGAAAGCCTAATGCACCGAATTCGCAGATGTAGCAATCACCACATTATTCAAATTATGTTGTAGATGTTCTTGCTTGTATCCTTATACTATAATGAATCATGGTATTCTAAGATTTACTTCAAGCGTGCGGGGCATAATGCACCGAAGTTGATCTGAAACGTATTTAATACTATATATTATTGGTCTACGGTGGTTCGAGATGAAAACGTAATTCGATCGACCCCGAAAAATACTAACCCTAGTATGACGTATCATATATATAAGGGACACCGTACCTTAAATATCTTTGAAGGTGTACCTATCGTTTTGTTTAAAGCGTACCAAAGCAGCCACGGTTGCAGTACCCAAAATTACATATGACATGAAACATTTTATTAAATCCAACTGACAGGTCAGATGAGCTGTCTTTTATTATTTAAAACGTCGGATGTCAGAATCTGTCCAAACATGACATAGAAAATGTCAGAAATCTGTCCACTCATGACTGATAAACGTCAGAAAAGTGTGCAATCATTACTGAAAAAAGTCAGAAATTGTCTAATCCTCTATCCACATCAACACATGCTGAAATGCTTTGTTTCTGACGGAATATAGCCAAGTCTTAAATTCAAAGTTTTACTTTAATTTATACGGTACCTACTGCTGAAAGGATACAGTACCATATGTCGTACACTTAGAGTACCTATATTACCTATATTACAGTACTAAGGTAGCGTATATTAACGTACCAAATTGGCATATATTACAGCTACCAAACATGTATGTCGTACGGTACCAAACTGGCATATATTACCGTACCAAGTTTTCATATATTAGGGTACGAAACTGGCATATATTACAGTAACAAATTTACATACATTACGGTGCCAAATGTACATTAGCAAACTGGCATAGGTTACGGTACCAAACATGCATGTCGTAGGGTACCAAACATGCATGTATGACCGTACCAAACATGCACATCTTACCGTACCCAAATTTGCATATCTTATGGTACCAAACTGGCATGTATTATAGTAACAAAATTACATATATTACGGTACCAAACATATGTATATTACCGTACCGAGATGGCATATATATTGCAGTACCAAATTTACATATATTACGTTACTAAAACTGCATATATCTGTACCAAACTGGCATATATTACCGTACCAAGTTTACATATAATACGGTACCGTGCATATCTTACTGTACCAAACTGACAGTCATTACAGTACCAAATTTACATATAATACGGTACCAAATGTGCATATCTTACTGTACCAAACTGGCAGTCATTACAGTACCAAATTTACATATAATACGGTACCAAATGTGCATATCTTACTGTACCAAACTGACAGTCATTACAGTACCAAATTTACATATAATACGGTACCAAATGTGCATATCTTACTGTACCAAACTGGCAGTCATTACAGTACCAAATTTACATATAATACGGTAGCAAATGCTCATATCTTACTGTACCAAACTGCCAGTCATTACAGTACCAAATTTACATATAATACGGTACCAAATGTGCATATCTTACTGTACCAAACTGGCAGTCATTACAGTACCAAATTTACATAAAATACGGTACCAAATGTGCATATCTTACTGTACCAAACTGCCAGTCATTACAGTACCAAATTTAGACAAAAACAATGAGCCATATCCTATTGACACATTTGAACAAACAATGGCCTACTGGCATCATTTAGACAAAAAGAATGAGCCAATACCATACAAAAGAGCACCGAAAAAGGTTATGGTACCAAAAGCAAAATGAAAATACATGGAAAATACGGACGCTACGTCGTTACGGCTTCTGTACAAGTACGGCGATTATGTCCGTATTTTCCACATATTTTACACTTGTTGGATCTTCTATCTACCTAAGATGGAATCCGTGTCTTTCGGCGACCTGAGATGAAATTCCCATCATCGGTATGAGCATTCATCTCGTTAGTCGGAATAGGGTTGATGATCGACATATATGCATCTCTATACTTCTGGCACCGGAAGTACGGATCACAATAATCGTAAAAAGAGTGTCTCATAGTCGCAATACACGTTGCTGGATGCTTACAAGGGATTCTATAGACTTCCCATTCTCTGCATGAGCAGGTCCGCTGCTGGATGTCCACCGCAAATGAGCCATCTTCACCGACCACCTCAAATGCCACGTTCGAAGATTTACTCACTTTCAACGTGCGACCAGCAGTGATATTCTGAACAAGTTTCTTTTCTTGTTTTGGACATAGCTCGCTAACAAGGGTCATTCCTCTCTCGCGTCGTTCGTGCATCATCGTCATGATTTTCACGCGAATGGTATCAACATGTTACTTGGTACGTAATAAAAATACACAAAGATACTACATAACATAAATGTCCACTCGGACTGTGTCGCGTAATGTATTTAGGTACGGTAACACAACATATAATGGTACGTAATATTCATAGAAAATGGTACGCCGTAACAGTTACATAAAAGAAAACCGAAATCTCGACGGATTAGCCTCAATAACTATCAAATCCTAACATTCCACTCTTATATGGAGCTCTTGGATAGCATTGAGCTCCCAGATTAGGGATAAACCTTGAACAAACGCCCAAAATCGATTAACCTAACCCAAACCAAAAGAAAAACTTACCTGACAAAATCAACCCCAAAATCGAGAACCCAACGTTCAATAGGGTCTTCGATCCTTGTCTGGCACCGGCACGAGCAGACGGAGTTGGTCGGCAAGAAGAAATCATCGACGGCGAGCTGAAGGTCGGATTTTGCAGAGAAAAAAAAGTTGAAATGAAATTCTAAATCATTTAATAAGGGTATTTTCGTAATCTTAGGTGATTAGGTACCTAAGTGTAAAAATTTTATTCAACTGGGTACCTAGCTATAAAATAGTTCTGACAAGGTACCTAAGTGGCTGATTTTTTTCCTATTGGGTATTTATGTGTAGATTTCCGTTAAATGTGATGGGTGTAATAAATTACATAATTTTTTGCCCAATATGCGGAGAAACCACCATTGAAACTCCATTGACGATAATAAATAGAAAAATCTGCAACATTAATTAATATTGGGTGAATTCCTTATCAGGCCCTTTCGTGTTTTCAAGTTCCTTATCAGTACCTTTGACAAAAAATTTCCTTTTCAATACCCATCTGCGAAAAAGTTATGCCCAAACAATGTCCGGACGAAAATACCCTTTTCTGAAATTAAATTGGACATTATACCAACTGTTTTTATTATACCAACTGTTATTCTAATTATACCAACTGTTATCATTATTATATCAAATGATATAGTGTACAATTTTATTGGTATAATTACGTCAATAGTTGGTATAATTTCTACAGTTTCTGGTATAATTTCAAAATCAGTTCTCATATCGTCCAATTTCACTGTATAAAATTCAAATAACGTTATTTACTGGTATAATAACCAAAACATGTGGTATAATTTCTACAATTTCTGGTATGATATCAAAATCAATTGGTATAACATCCAATTTCGCTGTAAATTATAATAACGCTATTTAAATTAGACATCATACCAACTGTTTTGATTATTTTGGCAAATGTTATTCTAATTATACCAACTGTTATCATTATTATACCAAATGATATATTGTACAATTTTGTTGGTATAATTACGACAATAGTTGGAATAAATTATACAGTTTCTGGTATAATTTCAAAATTAGTTCGCATATCGTCCAATTTCACTGTATAAAATTCAAATAACGTTATTTACTGGTATAATAACCAAAACATGTGGTATAATTTCTACAATTTCTGGTATAATATCAAAATCTGGTATAACATCCAATTTCGCTGTAAATTATAATAACGCTATTTAAATTGGACATCATACCAACTGTTTTGATTATTATACCAACTGTTATTCAAATTATACCAACTGTTGTCATTATTATACCAACTGGTATAGTGTACAATTCTGTGTGTATAATTACGACAACAGTTGGTATAATTTCTACAGTTTCTGGTATAATTTCAAATCAGTTGGTATAACGTCCGATTTCACTGTATAAAATTCGAATAACGTTATTTACTAGTATAATAACCATAACATATGGTATAATTTCTACAGTTTCTGGTATAATTTCAAAATCAGTTGGTATAATTACGTCCAATTTCGCTGTAATTTAAATAACGCTATTTACTGATATAATAACGAAAACATATGGTATAATTTCAACATTTTCTGGTACAATGTCTAATTTTGTTGGTATAATAACTATTTTTTGCTATAATTCATGTGAAAATAATTATTCATCTTTGTTGAATATGTGAGACAGGGTATTTTCGTCCATTTAATGCTGAAAAGGGTCTTTTAGGTACTGAAGAGAATAAATTTTCAAATAGGTATTTATAAGGAAGATATAATTCGAGTGATATTTAAAAGGAAGTTGAAATGTTGAAATGGACTGATAATGTATTAACCCATTAATATTGAAGTAAAGGAACGTAATAAACAAAGAGAAGACAGGACTCTAATTAATCAAAAGAGCAGATGAAGAAATCGGGCGGCGGCGGTGGAGGAGCTGCCGGAGATAAGAAGAAGAACCGCCGTGAAGCGGCCACCCAAAACCCTGTTAGTGCAGTGCTTACATACTTTTTTAAACTTGCGATTTGCAAAGCAAAAATCATCGGAATTTATTATATGTCTCTGCTGTGATTGCCCTTTTCTGCGAAAGGTCATTTTTTCGATTGATTTGAGAACGTTGTTGTTGTTTTTTTTTTTTTTTTTTTCATGTGGGTGGAAGATATGGGATTTCTTGTAAAGAGTTGGCCAGCTTCGTGTTGGGTTATTTTTTTTTTTTTAAAAAAAAGTTCCCTTTTTTTCTAATTTATCTGAGGAGGTTTTCCCATATAATGGCTTTGGTCATACAATGCATTTTGAAAAGCCTTTCTCCTCTCTGTATATCATAAAATCAATCCACTCTGGAATTCAGGTGTGTTATGTTACATGAAATGGAGATCTAATTGCCTTTTTTATTTTGCTTGCCTAGTTTCTTTATTTCCGCCAATCTTGAATTTCAGAAACGAGGTGCTGCTAAGAAAGATGCTTTTCAGATCTTTGCTGAGAAAGTGAGAAATCACAAGGATCTCGAGTCTAGGTGGGCGGTTCTGCAAGAGACTAGAGTCGAATATTTTAGAGGGAAGGATTTCGTTAGCTTTTTAAAGAAGCATCCCGAACTTAAAGACCTGCTCGAAACAGATAAGAGTTTAGAAGGTGAAGATATTGCCAACGTTCTTCTGAGAAAGAACCTCGTCGTGCGTTGCGATCGTGTTGTTAAAACTCTACGTCCCGGCAAGAAAAAGTTGTCTAAATGGCCAGCTCATCTTGAAATATACCGTGTAAGTTCTTTTCGAAGACTTAGTCCATGACAAGAATTGCTCTTATTTTTTTCCTAGCCATTGACATGCCATTCATTCGTCTCTTACAATTTGCAGGACCAAGCGTTCTCAGAAAACGATGCCTTCTTTGCGTGGACATTCGTGAATCGAAGACCATTATGGCAAACGCTCCTCTCTTTCTCCTGGCCCGTTCTTACATTAGCAATATGCTTGTTCCCAGTTTATCCCCACCAAGTCAAGCTATTCATACTCTACTTCTGCGCAGGAGTTTTGCTTCTCATTCTCTGTCTCCTTTCGTGTAAGTCTTCTTCTAAAAAACGACTTTTGCGAATAAATCCATCAAATTGACTTAAGAGACTTCAATTTTGATGAAGTGAGGGCCCTTGTCTTTGGAGCTCTATGGGTCGTTCTTGGCAAACGTGTGTGGTTCTTCCCTAACATGCTCGCGGAGGAAGCAACGCTGAAAGAGCTATTTCAGTTTTGGCCCAAGAAAGACGAAGATGAGCGTCCTAAATGGTCTGCAAGGCTATTCTATGCAGTTTTGGCTGTGCTCGTCATTCTCCTTTTGAGGCACCATGCTCCTGACGAAGCTGCTCGAGCCAGGTACGTTTTTCTGTTAACTCAGAGGATAAACAGAACAAAAAAATTTCTTTTTCTTACTGTTCGCACGCCAACATGGAATTTAAGCTTAGGTGGACTCATTTTTTTCTTACAGGTACCAAAAGAGGATGTCTAACATAATCGACGATGTGCTCGAGTGGACTCCTCGCCTTGCATTGTCGGGCATGATGCAGAAGCAGCAAAACGAGGATGTCAATGTTACCGTTTCTGAGAATAATGATACGAATTTCGACTCCGAAAATATGCATCAGCCAACCGAAGAAGAAACAGTTTATGAGTCCACTGGCAATTTTGCAGCTAATGAAAATGATAATCAGCAAACATAGACAAGAAACAACCTTTGTACCCTGTTGCATTAAGTTTTGTTTTTTGTTTTTCTTTTTGTAATATAAATATGGCAAAATAGCATATTACCCCCTCGTGGTTTTCCGAAAATGCACCATACTACCCCTGCATTTTTTACTACCCGAAACACCCTTGTAATTTCCTAAACTCAGCACGGTATCCCCCGGGCTGCACTTTGGCCCGAGATTGTCCTACACGCGCTCGAAATGCGTCTGTGACTCGCATTTGCAACGGGGTTTCATCGGTAAATGTCGAAATAACCTCGAACACAGTCTTCTTAAACTTCCCATCATAATTTAGATCTATTGTAAAATTAGGGTTCTAATTTGGGTGTTTCTATTCGTTCTTGCCACGGGTATCAGTTTGTTGGGTGTTGCGATTCTTTCTTGCGACAGGTTCTGCTGCGATTCGTCTAGGTAAGTAACTTGCTTACTCTGGTTTGGGTTAAAGTCGAAATTTGGTTAATGACGAAAAACTGAAATTAGGGTTCGAAATTTGCTTCTGTTGTGGTTCATATCCGATTTTGTTGAATGTATGCTTCTTTCCTCCCCTTACGTTTGGATTATATAATATGTAGATGTCTTCTACATCGACGAATTCTATCAAAAGGGACTTGAGGGACCTGAGATACAAAATCCCCAAATGCAAATGTGGTAGAGCTTGTGAGATTAAAGTTGTTGGTCCTACCAAAGCCACCGAAGGTAAACTATTTTGTATTTGCAAGGGTAATTCTTGTGACTTTTTCACATGGTTCAATCCGATCGGTAGCAATGCTCAAGATGACGCCCCTATATACGACACTTACACGGGACATCAGCCCGTGGACACTTGTGGGATGCACGCAGAGCATATCGGCGACTTGATTTCTACATGTGACGACTTCGAGAAGAGAATTGAGTCGATCGAAAAGATGGAAAAGCTTTTGAAGGTTAGCTTGGCCGTTGTTGTGATGCTTGTTTGTGTTCTGTTCTTCAAGTAGTAAGTGTATGTGGTCTGTTAAGTGGTAGATTTGTCTTCTAATTTCTTGTATTATTGTTCTGTATTGGTGAATTATGTAGTTGAACTTGTATTGGAACTGATTTGCAGACAATCTTTTGGTGTATTGTTCTGTTCTGTACTTCTGATTGTATCTAATTGCAGACCATACGAAACCATAATTCAACAATACACTAACAGCATTATAAGTACCTAATTGCATAACAAAAAGACCAGAAGTACCACAAACATATCACAAGTACCAATACCATGTCATATACAAAATAGGCCAACACAAAGCACTTTGATTGTCATAACAGCATCATAAAAAGTACCTAAATGCACACAATTTGATAACACGCCAAAAAAGGTACCAATACATGTCATAAGACTAATTCGCCTTGTCTTTTGAATGTCCTTTTGCTTTACTTCTTGGCTTGCAAGACACTTGCACACCTCTTAACAAGCTTGAAGCCGTCGGAGCACACAATCTTTTGAACGCCCTACTGCCACCCACTGTCG
This sequence comes from Craterostigma plantagineum, assembly GCA_027422505.1. Taxonomy (NCBI): domain Eukaryota; kingdom Viridiplantae; phylum Streptophyta; class Magnoliopsida; order Lamiales; family Linderniaceae; genus Craterostigma; species Craterostigma plantagineum. Next base: position 45,065 of record JAPQWV010001197.1, on the reverse strand, counting down.
CATCTCCCTCCTTTTTGTCACATTTGCAGAAGTTGAAGCTGTTGTCTTCTGCTTCCTTGTTGCAGTTGGAGGTGCAACTGGATTGGTACTAGAATCCTGTGCAACAAATGCATCAATTCAACTGGTAACTGCTAAATGCTACTAGTGCAGCTCCCTTCTCAAGCAATTTTGCCATCATACCTGTGTTGGAATTTCAGCATGAATAATAGGTTCTGGAGCAGCTGGTGCAGCTTCTGTAGCAGGCTTGGAGCAGCTCCTGGTGCAGCTTCTGAAGCAGATTCTGGAGCAGTCCTTGGACCAACAAATGGTGTTGGCTGTGAAGCAGATTCTGCAGCTACTCCTTGCCCATCACTTGAGAGCTACAACAGGAAATAAAAAATAAGCATCAATAATTTGACATTTCAATACTGCCAACAGAAGCAAGTTTATGACATTACCTTGTAGTACTTGGAATTGGGATGTGGCTGTCTTTGCATCTTCTCTTGTTGTGCCCTGTTTGCAGGCAAATTGCACAAGTCACTGTCAAGCCCTTCCTAGTTGATATTGTATGGAGATTTTTGTCATTCCCATCTGGTCTTCTCTTCTTTTTAGGCCTTCCAGTTCTCTTCACTACATGAGGTGGAGCCACTGCACCTAATGGGGAGATTTCAAATTCATGCATCCCAGGAACTGGAGAAATGTTGATGCTCGTAGACCTTCAAATATGTTCCTTTGCTGAAAATAACATCAATGAAGGGCTCATAATCAAGCCGATGAAGGTCTAAACATGATATTGCATGACAACATGGGTACCCAACCAATTGCCACATGCCACATGTGCATTTCCTTTCATTTAAATGCACCACATGTGTCTGATCATAGAAAACAACTTCAAACTGATCTGCCCCAGCCCAAGTAGCAAAACAGTTCCACTCTTCTTCCTCTCAATCTCAACTTTCTTAAGAATATTAGGACAAACTTCTTTGTCCCACTTCAGCATCCCTTCTCTCTTGGTTTGAATTCTGACCATGCATTTTTTCCTGATCCATTCCATCATTTCAATGATAGGTAAATCCCTTGCAGGCATGATAACATTGTTGAAGCACTCACTGATGTTGTTGACTAGCACATCACATTTAGTTGACTGTGGAAAATGGCTTCTTGCCCATTGATGTGCTGGTATCTCAGCCAACCACTCATAAGCTGATTTATCATCATCATCCTTGGCTGGATACTCCTTCCTAATGGTAAGCATGATTTCCTTATGATCATTCATATTGTAAGAAGAGGCAGCCCTCCAAAACAGTCTCTTCAATTCAAGGCCTTTGTACTTACCTTTAAAATTGTTGTACATATGTCTGAGGCAAAACCTATGCTCACAATATGGAGCAAGAGTTGATAATGCTTCTACTAGACCCTTCTGCCTATCACTTATGAATGCAAGACCTGCCACATAATCATCACCCATGTCTCTCAATAACCTCTCCAAAAACCAGTGCCATGTCTCCCCCTTTTCAATCTCCACAAAAGCCCAAGCTAAAGGATATATATTGTTGTTTCCATCCATGGCCACAGCTGTAAGCAATTGACCCTTGTATAATCCTTTTAAGAAGCATCCATCCAACCCAATCATAGGCCTGCAACCAGCTTTAAAGCCATCTATCACAGGCTTCAAACAATAGTAGAATCGTTGTAAAACTGGTGGATCTTCCTCTCTGTTCACATGCAAAATACAGGAACTCCCAACATTGTGCTTAACAACAGTAGCACAATAGTCATAGAGTCTCCTATATTGCATCATTACATCTCCCTTTATCAGCTCAACAGCATATTTTTTTGCCCTGTACACTTTGAATGTACTCACATCAACCCTAACATCCCTCCTGATCTTCCTCTTCAATGACAGTAAATCTTCATTGGGGTTATCCCTGACATAGTTCATGATTCTCTTACCAAGGTACTTATAATCAGCCAATGAATTAGTGGTACGATGTGAACACTTATGTTGTCCCTTATGTGATTTAACCATCCACTCAGTGCCCCTCATTACTGGTGAAGCATGCAACTTCCAGTCACATCCATGTTTGCAAATCACTGTCACTTTCATCTTTTCATTCTTTACAAACTTCAAGTCTATCCCTTTTCTAACTGCCCAATCCTTCAAGGCAGCCTTGAAAGTTTCTCTGTTTGGAAAACGAAGCCCCACTTGCAACTCATTCTCAGCCATGTCTGTTGTCTCATCCCATTCTGGATGAGTTCTAACATGTTCACCATCTGAATCTATATCTTTCTCCAACTCTTCATAAACATCTTCATCATTGTCAGTGTACCAACCATCTTGAGGATTGCCTTCCTCATCTGATCTGCCATGGTTACTTTCCTGTCCAACATGGACTTCTTCTTCAGAATCATCTTCTTCTATGCCATCTTCACAAATAAAATCTTCATCTTCAGAATCAGTTGCAGAAGATAGTAATCCCTCGGCATCACCATCTTTCTCTGTCTCATTTTCAGACACAAAATCATCAACCTCAACCTCATAATCATCTTGGTCCCCCTCTGTCTCAACCTCTGCAGCAGTCTCATTGTTCCCCTCTCTCTCAACCTCTGCAGCAGCTCATTGTCCCCCTCTGTCTCAACCTCTGCAGCAGCCTCAGCCTCATTATCAGACCCACAATAACCCCCACTGTCAGCAGCCTCAGGCTCATTATCAGACCCACAATAACCTCCACCATCAGACCCAATTTCTTCACCACCTACTGTATTACCATCTCCAAATGAAGCAACACCCTCAGGTAGTGGATATGTAAGGAGGGGCACCTCCAGACTTCGATCAGGAACCGGCCTACCTTCACTGTCAATAGCTTCAATAAAACTCGGCAACTCTTCAACGAAAATATGAATGAACTTCTCATTCATATTTTCTCTGAGAAGGTCCCTGATATCATCATCATTTTGATAGCCCTAAGACCGAAATCCATCGTCTGACCAGGTATGCAATAGTAATACTGTAAATACTAGCTTTCCCCCCGCGTGTCTGTAAAAATTGTCTAAGGTGCCCAGAAAAAAACCTATCCTTTTCAACGCCCTGAAACAGTACCTTCAATCCCCCGAAATACCTCGCATTTGGCAGCCATTCGAACCGCCCGTGGACCCATAAGTAGATGTTGCAGTATTCAAACACCATTACGGCCTGTGATGTGTGTGAGAAGTAGATTCAATGTGTGTGAGAAATGGCGATCTTCTGAATGTTTAGCCGCGAAAAGTTGTCCTTGTACGTATGGAAGATTTCGATTTTACAGAGAGATTTTCGTTTGCCCTACTCATTAATTAACAGGGGCAAAATTGGAATTAGACTTTTTATTTGACTGTTGTACTCGAAATGGCCCGATGGGGAGCGTATGCGACGTTTAAGAAAGTACAAGGGTGTTTCGGGTAATAAAAAATGCAGGAGGTAGTATGGTGCATTTTCGGGAAAACCACGAGGGTGGTAATATGCTATTTTTTCATATAAATATTTATCGCCTATGTTTGAATTATTCTGCTACTACAGGTACGGAATATAGGTTGCATGTCTGTTATTACATGTTATTTAGAGTGATTTCCAAATATGTTGCACATAAAATTGGATGAAATATCTGTGTAGTAACTAGACAAATTCCAACTGACTTTGTACATGAAAGATGGTGTGAAACCCAGAAATAAAACAAAGACAATTCCATGATGTCTCTCCCACAAAGCTAACATAGGACAACAGAAAAAATTAAACAAGCCAAGAATGAATTGCCAGCCCCAAGATATTGACCTAACATGCTTCATCTTCCATAACAGCTCCACGAATGTTGTCTTAATCATGAATTCGTTGTATCGAAAGTGCAAAGCAGAGGTCCAAATATTCACGGCATTGGATTAGACTCAGTGGTGCCTGTATTATTATGATTGTTATTATTAGCATTACAATTGTTGTCATTGGGATAAGGTTGATATGCGCGTTCGTGCAAGTAGCTCATGTTGTTATAGAAATTATAAGTACCTGAGGAATGTGAAGAAGACACAGCAGCTGGGCTCGGGCCAGTGTCAGACTTCTTTGCGAATCGACCTCCGCTACTCCTAACCCTCCTTAGAGCGTGTTGGTGTCGAGACTCGTGGAGATAAGGCTGTTTATTAACAGAGAAAGAGATGTCAATACTCTCTCTCTCTCCCTCTCTCTCTCTCTCAACTATGTATGTGAGTGTATAATACTGTATATGTTTGTGGAAGTACTTGAGAGACAAAAAAAAAAGAAAAGATGGAGTACCTTGCGATCTTTTGTTAACTTCCTTTCGAGCTCTGCTTTAGCACGGGACTGACGCCTACGGAGAATAGCAGAGTACTGCTTTGCGTTCACATAGACAGGTTCTTGTTCCATCTCAAGTGGCAGCGGCATCCTTGTGTGATGCATGTCATAAAAGTGAGGGGAAACCTAAAGCTCGAATAAGATGAATACAATCAAAACAAGAAACTAGGGAATACGTCTGAAGAAAATCTCACTTATGTCAGTCTATTCTTGAAATTCCGAGTTATTTTACAGAAAAAACTCATGGAGTTGACGCCTGTTTAGATGGCAGTCAAAAGGTTTGCCAAGAAACTTTGGTTTGATGGAAAGAGAGTTAGGGATTCAATGATGCTTAATGTGCCTTTGCTTCCTTTAGTTATACATATTACGTGAAATATCTGCTACTGCTCTAAGGTTTGAATAGAATAACCTATAATCAGATATTTGCATTTTGGGGGACAAATCAGAAATTTTGCGCTATATAAAACAAGAGAAACAAAATAGTTTCGTTTCGCACTCATTTCCATACCAAGGGCTGGCCATAAGCTGCCATCATTCCTCCGTAAAATGGATCATAAGTATTAGCATAGGCCTGACATGTAGACACAGTTATGTGTTACTAACACTAAACCATATCTTCATTTAATGATGGCAGATCAGAGTTAAATCTAAAAAAATCACCAGCAGTATTTGCAAGTTCTTACCAAGGAATGCCCCATGAGATCAACTTGTGTGGACCGTGTAATGCTCACACCATTTCCCTGATTTTCATTGTTTTGTACACTAGGGAGGAGATTTGAATCCTCCTGCCCATATTTATCATCTGGTCTCAAAGAGATCGAAAATTAATACCTGAATCCACAATTAAATAGGAAATACACAAGAAAATGATTCCTAAACACAATCAATCCTTATTCAACTAAATCCAAACAGTAAAATTTACACTATGCAGCAAATTTTCTTGGTGCTCAACTTACAGCACAGTGAGCTGCAATACGTTCTTCTAAGCTAGTTTTCCACATCAGTACAATACTGAGTAAGGAGAAGGGGCGCAGCACTACTAAACATTGGAAATTGAAGCAGTAACTGATATGAAAAAGCATCAATACCTGGTGACTGTTTAGTTGTAGAATAATCTTCCTCATTAGCTCCGTCAAATTCATCCACAGATTGTTCAAAGGATGATGAATCTGAAAGATTACCCCTCCTCATTGCCGTGGAAAAGGATTTAAACTGAGTGGTGTTCAACCAAGTATCAGTCGTCGGGTTCCGTACATTCTGAAGGTTTGGTTGTCATTGATTGACGTGCTTCGATGTGGTAGGCATGCCACACTACTTTCTTCAGACAGTTACAAACACAAACATCCTACAGAAGCCATAAACAAGGAACAACCTAAATAAGTAGTCAACCGATACAAATATCATAAATAAGAGAAAGCCAACAAACGACTAGACAAAACAAAAGCCAACAAAATACACTAACGTAAAAAGTTCAGTCTGAAACACAGAAAAATAATTAAACGAGAGCATTATTGGGTTCTAGAGAGTGCGGTCTGCAAACTGCAGAAAAATGTGAGAGAAATTTTCAAGCTTCACCATCATCCTATACCCCTAGAAAGTAATTATGACCTAATGCGATAGCATTTTAACTCAATAGTTGAAGATGCCAAATTTCCAGCTCTTGTTTCTAGTCACAGTTCTTAATTAGAATTTCTCGCCAATTTTAATCTCGAGTAGGTAACATCAAGGAATCGGTTATTCATGAGACATCACAAAAATACACCCTTTCAGTCCATCCCCACATAAAAAGATATACCTTCCTTCGCTTCAAAAGAAACATCAGAGAAAAAAAAAGCATAACGACGGAAAACAAAGTTAACAAACAAAAGTCAACATGAATCAGATAATTCGACCGCATGAAAACTATCATACCACATACCAACAATATACTGGTAACGAATTACTCAAACTATACATTTCAGCCATAATTTTTCCAAAGAGAGTAAGAATCAGTACCGGCAACGAATTCAATCCGTCTTAGGTCAAGCCCTAAAATTTGGGGGTCGAGTCAACGGAAATTAGATTAGTCCGACTCCGAGGGAGAGTGAGATAGAGAAACGGGTGAGAGAGAAAATGGTCCATTTGGTTTCCCCATAAGCCCTAGGTATAAATAATATTTCCAGCCCGCGACTAGTATTTTAGCCCGATATTAGAAGAAATGTCCGTAATAAATAAACTGTTTTATCAGGCAAGATAAATTATATTGGGCTTGTAATAAAAACATTATACAGGGCTTTTATAACCCCTCTTGTAACCGAACGCAGCCAAACAGTATAATACAACCTCATTCAACTAGAACTGTTAAACGGACCCGCTGCCCGCGGGCTGTGGGGTGAGCTGTAAAATTTAAGGCCCGTCGGGTAAGTCCGTGCAGGCCACGGGCTTTGACAAGACGGGCTTGGTGGGCATCAGGCAGACCCGTCAATAAATAGAAAAATAATTAATTATATTACATAATAGGTATATAAGTAAAATTATTTATTTTTATGTTTTTTGAGCTACGATTTTTATGTTAATATTAAAGAAGTTGATTAATATATATATATATATATATATATATATTTCAACTTGAATTCTTCTTTTTTCCCTATATTTATTATTTTTCCTTATTTTTATTTTTTAAAAAAATGGTGGGTTAATGTAAGATCCCGACCGTAATTTGGTCGGTTTCTTACTTGGAATTTAGTCGAACAGCTGGTGTGTGCAACTTTATATTCGAGAAGAGAAAGATCGAAGGACGATCGAAGGGAGGAGAGATCGAGATAGAGAGCTGAGAGAGATATAGAAGATCGAAGGAGAAGATGAAGAAACAGAGGGTTGAGATATAGATCTAGAGTTAGGAGAGAACCATAAACATAGAAGAAGACTAGAATTGTATTTTTCGCTTCAACTTACATGCGCTCCACTTACAGTATATAAAGGCAATTAGTAGTAAATGCATAATAATGAGCTAAGTAAACCTAGGATATTAATTGCTAATGAATGGGCCAAGCCCAACTCGTATGGGCCCATATTCATTTTCACTCGGGATATGACATTTCCTCCCCGTTGGAACATCCTTGTCCTCAAGGATGAGTGGTAGAAATCTCGACATAATGAGTATAATGCCCGATCTCGAGACCACGGCCATCGCATGATTGTCGTTGCACTTTTTCCACGATCGAAATGAAAGAGTAACCTGCAAGTATAATTTTGCTTCCTCGCTCGATCACTTCTTCGATAATACGTCAACGACCCTCATCAAGCGGCTTACTATGATCTTTCCCAACACCTAGCTGCTTGACATAAACTTGAGTGAGCTTCAGTTTTAAAATAAACTCTCCATCATCATCACTCCTGGGTGTCACACTCGACTTCCTTTTCTTCTTCAAAATAAGCTGTCCATTGACTACACGTCGCGTTTTGTGCAATGTCTCAATCACGATTCCATATGACATTAAATTTGGCTTATACCCATATCTCACCAGTTCCTCTAATGCAAGATATGCCTCTGCTCCCTTCACACAACCCCTTCCATACACTACATAGATCACCAATGTAAGAAATGATTGGGCCTTCGAACTCCAAACACATTCAACATTAGCACCATTATTCATCACACTAGGAGCATCAACCCACACTAATGAATACCTTCTCGAAGTCTTTGTAGCAGAACGCTTCAGCTGCAGTAACGTTACCTCGATCAAAGGGTAAGTTCACCTTCATGCTTTCGATAGCCCACTAATGTCCTCGATCAAACGACATGTTTTGATCAACGAGAATTATATGCTCTTCAAAGACAACCTCCAATTCATCCGCAGCCAACATGATCTGTTTTATAGGTTGCAAGTCATCATTACCCATGAATAATATCCCAATTGATGCGGGTACGACCCCGATCAACAAGATTTAGGTCCGGGAAATAAAGGTGAGGGCCGATTCGGATGAAATCGTGGTTGAATGTATGAAGAATGAGATGGAAAAAGTAAAGAGACGATGATTTACGTGGTTCGGATTCGAGTGAATCCTACGTCCACGGGCCGCCGGAGAATATTTACTATTAACGGGATAAGATTACACGCTCAATCTCACCTTTACTCATGTTTACAAGTGATTCCAAGCTCTAAACAGTGAAAAGAAGATAAAGAGAGGGAGAGAGAATATGTGTGTGTGTTCTTGGTGTGCTAGTGTGTGTGGGGCGTGTGGAAGATGTTGTGGAATGGATAAGGAGCCCTATTTATACTTATCGGCGCGTCTAGGGTTTGGTACTGCTTCTCCTCGTCAGGTCTCCAGGACGCTTCCTTAGCTCTCCTGACTGCTTCCTTTACCCCCTCTGCATAGCTCCGTAGCTCTCCTGACTCCTAGTCGAGCCTCTTACCTGATCCTTGCCTCCTTCAGACTAACCTCCTACTCTGTTCCTTGTAGGTCTTCAGGTTAGGAGGAATGCTGGATAGGTCACCCCTATCATCCAGTCCCCCTACTCTGAGTTGTAATATGCTAAGTATTGCAGCTCGGAGTATTATTAAGAAAGCATTCCTCTTCTCGTGTCCTTAAATTTCTTCTGCCATTTTCTTCCGTTGCCCAAGAAGTCCCAAATAGCTCAGGACTTCGCATGTTTGCTAGCCCGTAGTTGGGCTCTTGATCAGTAGACCAGGTCTTTACTTGTTGGCGGAAAGCTGATCTTTGAAATCCTGATCAGATAGATCATGTCCCTTTCACTAGCAGAAAGCTGGACTTGAAAATTCTGATTACATAGATCAGGTCTTTATGAGTCAGACCAGATAGCTCAAGTCTCCGTCTCTCAGTTAGATCTGGACTCAAAACGTCCGGATGGGGTGCGTCGGATCTTTGCTTGCCAGCATGGAGCCATACTTAGGAACCTCGAGTAAATGAATAGCCTCTTTACACGCCAGCCTGGAGCTGGCTTAGAAATCCGGGTAGATGAATGGGTCTTCTCAGGTCAGCATAAAGCTAGACTCGTAAATTAGGATCGAGCAGATCAGGCTTGTGGACGAGGACTAACCTGGAATCCAAAGAGCTGACCTGGAAATCCATGGATCTTGATAAGACAGATCAGGTCTTCGTTTGTCAGCTCAAAGTTGGGCTTCTGATCGATGGAGAACTGATGTAGAACTCCCACTGCTGGAGCCAGGCCTACATGCGCTAGCGTGGGAGTTGTGTTACAATGCTATGGACCTCGCCGACCTCCTCAGGTAAGTGGGATGTCCACTCTGCTGGTTCCTCGGTCGTGGCTCATCCCCAAGAGAGCTAGTCGAGTGGCCAAAGTGAAAGGACACCACGATCAGGCGGTTGAAGAATAAGCTGGCAAGCCTGAGGCAGATCATGAGTAGCTCATCAGCGTAAGGCTGGAAATCTGCTGGCGAAGGAGCAAAAAGCTGAGCCGAAGAGTTTGAAACAAGAGTCAGAGAGGAGGCACGGAGACTTCGCTGCTGGATCTGGATTTCATCCTGACTGAGCCAATGTGGCGTAACTATCCGCCTTTGTTTGTGGGGAATCCTGCCTCAACTTCTAGCTCTCCAGATCTCTGTGGTTCCTCCCTATCTATTTGGGCTAGCCTTGAGGCTTTCTCGGGCCAACTTTCCTGTGCCTGAGCTTCAACAAACGGGTCATGCCGATGCTTCTAGAATGATGGGTCGAGTGTTGCCTGCCAGCTTAGAACTAGACTTGGAAATTCCGATGATGTAGGTCGGGTCTTCTGTGCTAGCGCAGAGCAAGACTTAGATTTCCCTACAGGTAGGTTGGGTCTTCTGTGCTAGCGCGGAGCTAGACTTAGATAACCCAACAGTTAGGTTGGGTCTTCTGTGCTAGCGCAGAGCTAGACTTAGATTTCCCAACAGTTAGGTTGGGTCTTCTTTTGGTGCCAGTACGGAGCTGGACTTGGATATCCCAACGGTTAGGTTGGGTCTTCTGGTGCCAGCGTGGAGCTGGACTTAGATATCCCGACAGTTAGTTTGGGTCTTCTGTGCTAGCGCGAAGCTAGACATAGATTTCCCAACAATTAGGTTGGGTCTTCTGTGCTAGCGCGGAGCTAGACTTAGATTTCTCTACAGGTAGGTTGGGTCTTCTGCGCTAGCGCGGAGCTAGACTTAGATAATCCAACAGTTAGGTTGGGTCTTCTGTGCTAGCGCAGAGCTAGACTTAGATTTCCCAACAGTTAGGTTGGGTCTTCTTTTGGTGCCAGCACGGAGCTGGACTTGGATAGCCCAACGGTTAGGTTGGGTCTTCTGGTGCCAGCATGGAGCTGGACTTAGATATCCCGACAGTTAGGTTGGGTTTCTGTGCTAGGGCGGAGCTAGACTTAGATTTCCCAACAGTTAGGTTGGGTCTTCTGTGCTAGCGCGGAGCTAGACTTAGATAACCCAACAGTTAGGTTGGGTCTTCTGTGCTAGCGCGGAGCTAGACTTAGATTCCCAACAGTTTGGTTGGGTCTTCTTTTGGTGCCAGAACGGAGCTGGACTTGGATATCCCAACGGTTAGGTTGGGTCTTCAGGTGCCAACGTGGAGCTGGACTTTGATATCCCAACAGCTAGGTTGGGTCTTCTTTTGGTGCCAACACGGAGTGGACTTGGATATCCCAGCAGTTAGGTTGGGTCTTCTGTGCCAGTGCAGAGAGTTTTGCGCCGGCTTGTGGCGACCTATCATTGGTCGTCTGGAGGTCCTTGACAGAAAGCTGATCTGGAAACCTGCAACAAAAGGCTAGTCGAAATATTAATGCTAAGAAGTTAGCATCACCTGGACAGGCTAGGGCTTACTGCCTTCTGTTTTATAGTCTTGAGACTTGTCATCGGCAGATCCATAGATATATGGTAAACGCCGAACAGTTTCCGCCTGGGCTAGGTCGGGGCTCATGATATTCTTTTCCAACTTAGGCGGCATCCTCTCCTTATGCACTTTCCTTATGACCTTCTGATGCCATCATATTCAAACATTCACCTGAAAGGTTATTGGCATGTTCAAACGTGTACCTGGAAGATGTCCGCCAAGGCTAGACTTGGCTCTCATCGCTTTCGTTTCCGCGATTTGAGGGCTCGTCTTCACCAGGTCCGTAGATCAATCGCGGAGGTCCCCACCTGAAGCTAGGCTGTGGCCTATGGGCCTCGTTTCCAGCTTGGGGTTGAGCTTGCATTCCATATGAGCCAGCTCGTGGAGGAAGGCAAGCATGATTGAACGGAAGGCTAAGGACTTGTTGGCAGAGAGGGAGAAGGCAATGAAGGCTGTTCTGGATCGAGCCCTCGATGCTCTCATGCGGCACTACTTCTTGGGAGGTTTTGCTGCTGGACGAGAGTCAGCTTCCATCCTGGATGTAGCGGTGGCGGCTATGAGCACTTCTCCGGCCTTTAAAGGAGGTCCTGAGGCGACTCTTAATCCCACCTTCTGGCTCACTGAACGATATCCGCCTAAGTCGGGCATGATGCGTTTCGTTTTCATGGATTGGATGCCCGTCATCACAAGGTCCGCAGACTGACGAGGAAGGCACCCACCTGGAGTTAGGCTGGGTCTACGGGCCTTGTTTCCAGAATGGGAGCTGAGTCAAGGCCTCGAGGCTTCGTGACATGTTTTCTTTGCATTTTGCCCTTATCTCCTTTTCTTCTTAAGTACTATGAGCTAGCTTTACTGTTAATGTCCGGACCTGTACCACTACCACTCTCCACTCCCCCTACTTCGAATTGTGCTGATGCTTGTTAGCACATTCGAAGTAAGTGAGGAGTATGCCTCCTTATTTGTCGACCTCAATCCTTCCCTTGCAAGCTGCACTTTGAGTAACACAATGATCCATCTCGCAGATTGCAGTGCTCTAGATGTTTACTTATGGGCGACATTTCTGCTTCTTGCGCTTTCCTCCAAACATCCTACTACATGCGCATCCGACAGTTTTATCTGGAAGGTTAAGGGCATATTTAAACATGTAGCTGGGAGATATTTGTATAGGTTGAACCCAGCGCCCATTGCTTTCAATTTTATAGGTTGGTGGCTCGTCATCGCCAGGTCCGTAGGCTACCAGCTAAGATTTCCACCTGAAGCCTATCTTTATCCGAGGAGCGTTCTCCCTTAAGTAGTTGTGGTCCGCCTCTCTGTCACCGCGGGGACCTTTACTACTACCACTCTCCACTCCCCCTACTGCGGATTGTGCTGATGTTTATCAGCACATTCGAAGTACGTGAAGAGTGTGCCCCTTAATTTAGCCACTTCTGTTTTCCCATTGTTACTCCTGAGTAGTCTGTGTGAGACCTTCTTCGTAAACTGCAGTACATTGGATGTTTGCTTACGGGAGATGTCTGCTCCCTAGGCACTTCCCCTTCAATATCCCACTGCGTTCGCATTCGAAATTTTCATTCAAGACGTTGTTGGTAAATGAAAATGTGTACCTGGGGAGCTCCTGGATGAGCTGGATTCGACACCCCTCACTTTTTCGTCTTCTATCAGGTCCGTATGGTACCAGCGTTCTTATTCGTCCTTCATGGGGCCAGCATTGGCTAGTTCTATCTTCCGGGTGTGGTTGCATCGGAGCCTAGGAGCGCTTGACCAGCATCGTCTGGTTCCATCCCCCTTCGGTTTAAATCGGAACCTAGGCGCTCTGACCAGTCTTGGCTGGTTCGCTACGGCCAATATTGGCTGGTTCAAATTTGAGCATAGGAGCTCTGCCGGTATTGACCGGTGCTGCCAGCATTGGCTGGTTCGAGATCGAGCTTAGGAGCTCTGCCGGTATTGACCGGTGCTGCCAGCATTGGCTGGTTAGGGATCGAGCTTAGGAGCTCTGCCGGTATTGACCGGTGCTGCCAGCAGGTGTCCTAGTCCGGAGTAATTCGAAACCTGGGTGGCTTTTTTGCGATGGGTGCCAACAGGTGTCCTAGTCCGGAGTAATCCGAAACCTGGGCATTTTTTGTTCCGCGCGCCAACAGGTGTCCTAGTCCGGAGTAATCCAAAACCTGGGCGGCTTTCTCGCGATGGGTGCCAACAGGTGTCCTAGTCCGGAGTAATCCGAAACCTGGGCATTTTTTGTTCCGCGCGCCAACAGGTCTCCTAGTCCGGAGTAATCCGAAACCTGGGCGGCTTTTCGCGATGGGTGCCAACAGGTGTCCTAGTCCGGAGTAATCCGAAACCTGGGCATCTTTTGTTTCGCGCGCCAACAGGTGTCCTAGTCCGGAGTAATCCGAAACCTGGGCGCTTTTTCGCGATGGGTGCCAACAGGTGTCCTAATCCGGAGTATTCCAAAACTGGGCATTTTTTGTTCCGCACGCCAACCGGTGTCCTAGTCCGGAGTAATCCGAAAAATGGGTGGCTTTTTCGCGATGAGTGCCAACAGGTGTCCTAGTCCGGAGTAATCCGAAACCTGGGCATTTTTTGTTCCGCACGCCAACAGGTGTCCTAGTCCGGAGTAATCCGAAACCTGGGCGGCTTTTTTTTCCAGCCTGGATCAAAGCCAGGGCTTAGAGGCTTCTTTTCCATCTGGAGCTACGTCGGGGCTCAGGGGCTTCGTGTCCAGCCTGGACCTGAGCCAGGGCTTACGGGGTTTCGCTTCCAGCTTGGGTCCAGGCCCGGGTTATGGACTTCGTTTCCAGCCTGGATTGAATCCAGGGCTTATAGGCTTTGTTTCCAGCCTGGATTGAATCCAGGGCTTATATGCTTCTTTTTCACCTAGCATCAGAGCTAGGACCCATGGCCTTCTTTCTCATCTGGAGCTACATCGAAGCTTAGAGACTTCGTGTCCAGCCTGGATCTAAGTCAGGGCTTACGGGGTTTCGCTTCCAGCTTGGTTCCAGGCCCGGGTTATGGACTTCGTTTCCATCCTGGATTGATTCCAGGGCTTATAGGCTTCTTTTTCACCTAGCATCAGAGTTAGGACCCATGGCCTTCTTTCTCATCTGGAGCTACATCGGAGCTTAGAGGCTTCGTGTCCAGCCTGGATCAAGTCAGGGCTTATGGGGTTTCTCTCCCAGCTTGGATCTGATCTAGGGCTTACAGGGTTTCAGTTCCTGCCTGGGTTAAAACCTGGGCTTATGGACTTCGTTTCCAGCCTGGATTGAATCCAGGGCTTATGGTCTCCTGTTTCCAGCCTGGGTCCAAGCCAGGGCTTACGGTGTTCTGTTTCCATCCTGGGTCTAAGCCAAGGCCTACGGTCTTCTTTTTCATAGTCCAGAGGCTTACCATCGGCGGATCCGTAGATCTTACACTGGAAAGTTTCCGCCTGAGCTAGGTCAAGGCTCATCATTTCCTGTAGCCAGCTGAGAGCTGGATTGGCATACCTGCCAAATCTGCAAAGACACAACCACAAGTAACTCCAACGCACGAGACGCCATGAGCTTCGTGAGATAAAAATAATAACGACGTCATATTTAGTAATTGTATAGTCAAACAGTGCGTTATGGCAAGCTAGAGATAAGCCTACAAACAAAGTCCAGCATCTAGCCCAGTATTCCTCCTAATCCGGTGATATAGAAAGGTCAGATTCCGAGATATGGGGTAGCTAAGTAGGAGAGCTGGAGGTCAATAGCTAAGTTGGAAAGCTGAAGGTCAGTAGCTAAGTAGGAAGGCTGGAGGTCCGTAGCTAAGTGGGAAAGCTGAGGATCAGTAGCTAAGTAGGAAGCTGGAGATCAAAGGTAGCGTACGGAGAAGGTACATATCCCAGCTAATTCTGACACGGGGGTGTTGAAAAGGACAGGACTGTTTATAGCCGACCAGGGGACAAAGAGGGTGTAGACAGGGGAACATTATGATCAGACAGAGGGCAAGTCAGTCTGATAGTAGTATGCCTGTCTGTACTTGGCTGTACCATTCGAGAGTACTGCCGGAGACCAACTGGGCTAGTGGCCCAATGACAATAATTCTCGCAACCCAATAAATTAATCCAAGCCCATTAGAAACCCTAGGCAAAATAACTACAGTACCCTAATATTATCAAAATTCCTTTTTGCCCCCACATTTCAGATCTCGCAGCATTTGATCGATCCCAAGGTAAATAACAGAATTGACCCTCAACTTTTATAATTCAATTTTAACACCTCAAAAGTTAGAAAACTTACACCCCGGTCCCGTAATGCAATTTTGGCAGAGGGTGGTTCGGCCTCAAGGGATTCAAGATTGGGACGTGGTTTAACGTTTTCGTTCTCATCGCGTCTTCTTCACCAACGTCATCGTCTTGAAGCCTTTTCTGATCTTGCGACGGCGCGGCTGGCCGGTGAAGAAATGAAACGGAGGGTCAGCACCTTGGGCACCCTCGATTTCGAGGTCTCGCTCGTCGATTTTGCCATTTTGCCTAAATCGCGTCGTGGGGTTCCGTGAGGTCGACGCGACTTTCACCGGTGATTATGCTCGTTGGGGATGATATTTGGATGTGGAAGGCACGCCTATGGATAGAGCGTTTCCTAGCGTGTCCGTTGGTGGACGTAGCCTCGCCGGTGATCGCCGTTAGGCCGAGATATACCGCGGCAAAAGCCGTGCTTCGCACCACATTCTTGACACACCATCGACCTCTTCCTCGCTCGAACGGCTATGATCCTCATCAAAGTGAAACCGCTCAATATAAAACCGCCCTCGATCAAACAACGAGTTATGGATCTTTCAAACGTGCAACGGTTCGATATGCCAATCTTCCGAACTGCTACAGTTTCTGCCCAACTAAATATCTCATCCGCAGCCAGTGAAAACTTGTAACTAACACCGGCTCATCAACCACTATCGATGGCATAGCCCTCTTTTCGACGGACACCGATAAGTCGTTGCCGACCAACCACTCCCAATCAACAACAATTTATCGATAACAACATATTCTTTAATGCAGTCATCATCAATAGGCTCCATAATATCAAATCTTTCAAGCACAACTTTGATGAAATCATTCCAAGTCAGAGAATAATCATTTTTGCAATACACTAGAAACCATGCCTCGGCCTTACCCTCCATGTAGATCGACACAACTTGTACCTTCTCCTGCTCATTGATGGTGATTAAGAGTTGAAAGTATTAGTCACACTTCTGGATCCAAGCTCGCGGATCCGTTCCGTCGAATAGGTGAGGTGCCTTCAACTTGAAAAGAGTATTTAGATCCATCATCGAAATCCAAATCAGAGAATCGCGGATCTGATACCACTTGTAAGATCCCAGCCGTAATTGGTCGGTTTCTTACTTGGAATTTAGTCGAACAGCTAGTGTGCGCACTTTTATATTCGATAAGAGAAAGATCAAAGGACGATCGAAGGGGGGAGAGATGGAGATAGAGAGAGCTGAGAGAGATATAGAAGATCGAAGAAGAAGATCGAAGAACAGAGGGTCGAGAGATAGATGAGAGATAGAGAGTTAGGAGACAGCCATAGAACATAGAAGAAGATTAGAATTGTATCTTTTGCTTAAACTTCCATGCGTTCCACTTATAGTATGTAAAGGCAATTAGAAGTAAAATGCATAATAATGGGCTAAGTAAACCTAGGATCTTAATTGCTAATCAATGGGCCAAGCCCAAATCGTATGGGCCCATATTCATCCTCACTCTGGATATGACAGCTAAGCTCGCCAGGCCCGCCAATTGGCGGGCTTGCCTGCGCCTGCCCCGTCAGTGGCGGGCTACGAGCCGGCCAACCCCCGGCCCATTTTGACACCTCTATATTCAACCTTGACGTCCTGAAAAAAGCCACGTGGCACCTACACCACATGCATTCTTTTAGGCAAATACTTCCTCTTTTTTTTTCTTTCAATTTTTTTTCCGTGATAAGTAATCACACATAACGTTCTCATAGTTCCCTAAGATAATTCAGTATGCATCAACTATGAACCTCAATATCAGCTATGAGACGATGACGGGCCAAATACTTCTCTACGTGTATCCGTTGGATAACACAATTTTACCATTTTTTGGTATAGCTCAATTTCACTCAAAATTTGTGGTCAATTTATCACTATCCAACTCATGTTTCGACACGGCGCACCTCCGTATGTATGCCACTTATCGAGTATCTCTCCAGTCCCAGGTCCGCGCTTCTCCTACTCATTCTCTTCGGTATGACGCCGCTTATCAGGGGGGTGAATTAGGCTTATAAAAAATTTATGCTTCCTCTTTTCCCAAATCCTAAGATGTTGTGACTTAGAGATGCATACTGATGCTTGTGATGAGTATGCCTGATATATCCTAGTAACGTCGGATGTGTGTCGGGTCTGTCTCACAGTGAAAAGGAAATAACTGTAAAGTAAATGCGAAACAGGATTTTTATAGAGGTTATATCCCCAACTGGGGTTTTCTCCTCTCTTTGGAGTTTGCTCCACAAAAGTTTAACGAATCACTATAATGCACCGTAGCTAGATACAAAACTGATTGATTAGCCCAATACACAACCAAAACGAGTTGAACACTAGATACACTAGGTTACCACATGACGAGTTTTGTTCCTCGGAATCTCCTGATTCCGACAGACACAGCTCGCTACCGAAGGGCCCCGAAACTTGTCCTTTCCTTCACGTGTGCGTAAACGTCGACCTTCCTCCTTGGGATTGCTCATGTTCGAAGACAACACGTCCGAAGATAGAATATATGGTGGGAGGTTGGAATAACTCAGTTTCAATACTTCGCAAGTGATCGTTCATGTAGGCAGAAAGCTATCGCAGATGATCGCTCAGGAATCTTAGTAATATTTCTGCTTAAAACTCTCGTAGTCGTAGGTTCGCAAATTCTAAGTCACCCGAAATTATGAAGTGTCGCTCATATATAAACCTTTTCACTCAACACTTTACATGGAAAATCAGATCAAGATAGTCACCAAATCGAGCACATATCAGTGCAATTTTCGAGTAGTAAATATGCCATGTAGATCATGCTCACAATAAATGTTCACAACGATCACAAGCTTGTTTAAGCATGATTTTATTCCATATAAAAGGCTCAGATTCGTTTTCAAAGCATATTCAATTATTTCGAATTATATTTACCATAACAGAACTTTCCATATGTGATTCCCTGCTGTCAGTTTATAGAATAAGTCAGTTCAAATTTACTTTCCATGTTTAGCACACGAGATAGCAACATATCAATACAGTATCCATATTTAGCACATAATATCACAAATTAACATGTCATGCCACAACTTTCCATATTTCAGAGATCACATCCTTTTATAGCACATGCCTAGGGCTGGGGAAATATACCGAAATACCGATATACCGTGCTTATTGTATCGAAACGTACCGAAAATATCGAAAATTTGGTATACCGAAGTTTTTGGTAAGGCATGATACCGTACCGAAAATTTACGATGCGGTAATGGTATGAAAATTTTAAAAATTAGGTATACCGATTATACCGAAATACTAAAATTTTTATATATATATATATATATATATATATATATACACACACACCCACATATATTATATTATTTCAAATAATATAAAATGGATTAAAATATTATAAGGATCTTCATAAATTAATTTAGCCCATATACCCAACTTTCTAAGTGCCTAAAATATGAAAATTATTTAAGGTTATTTTATGAATTAAAAATCTTTTTATTTTGGAAAATTTGGTATTAATAATCCATCTTATTTGAGGCCTAAGGAGTTTGAATTGACTAAAATTCGAAAACAACGAATTAACGAGTTAGGAGACACGCATGGTAAAAAAACCTTCGTGTTAATGGTATAGAAGGTATGATACCGATACAATACTGAAATTTCGGTATGATACCATATCGAAATTTAAGGTATACCGAAATTTTGGTATGATATTGGTATGATTTTGTTCGATACCAAAATTTTGGTATGGTATACGGTATCACAGGTTTGGTACGGTATACCGTACGAACCACCCCTACACATGCCATATAATAGCACCTTATCTACAAAGTCAATCAATTAAATCATTCCTAATTATAAAATCCTAATTTGTATAAGGAAAGATATCAATTCGATGTCGCACAATTAAGTTAGTAGATGCAAGTTTCACTCAGGAATAAACGATCTCAACGGATATATCACTTTCCATATATAGACCTAAAGCCATTACAATTACATAGTTCATCAAAACTCTATAATGCTCATGGACCAAAAAGGTCAACATTCTCCCCCTTTTTGATGATGACATGTTATTGATGCAGCGCGGAAGCATGTAAGCATATTCGATCACTTAAGTCCTAGCGCATATGTCTAAGTGTTCCAAAACCACAAAGCAGAGCATATGATATTTCCTAATCACATATGATACATATTTGTTCCCCCTGCCTAAGTGCAGTTATCTATATGACATGCTGAGATATATTATGAATGAATTTGCTCCCCTTTCTAAGTGCAGATATCTCGTGTCGTACTCTATGATATATCGTGAATGCAAAATTTTAAGTTACCCGTAAGTGTGCTCCCCCTGCCTAAGTGCGCATTTTCCAAACATGATTCAAGCAGCAGATAATCATCGCATCATGCATTTTATCACTTATCAGGAAATCTCTCAAAAATTAATAATCGCAGATAAGTATTAGAGCATCACTGTATCAGAGCATAAGATTACGTATCGCAATATAAAAGTATCACAAATATATCATAAAGTTAGAGCATAATATCAAGCATCGCACAAGAACATCACAGATATTCCATATCATTTGTGCAGATATTCCACGTAAAGCGTTTGAGCATCAGAGCAAACATACTAGTGAAGTTCAGAAATTTTACCACGCTACATTAGTTTGCTCCCCCTGTCTAAATGAGGTTATTCCAACTGTCCAGAGCATAAATTCAAAGTTCCACTTAGAGCATAGATAGATATCACATAGGCAAAAGACACAATTCACACACAATTATGCTCCCCTTGCATATGTGCAGATATTTTCATGCAAATTCAGTTAGCACATATAAGCACTAAGATATATCATAGGCGCATAAAAGGAATATCGCATGCACATCATTTCGAATATCAAAGACCCCTTAGATCATCATTAATTACTCAAACTTCTCCGCCTTCAGCATAAAAAAGGGATATGCTAAGGCTTTAAGGCTGAAAATTTAGCGCAAAATAACTAAGAAGAATGAGAATGAAGGAAGGAATAACTTATCAGAAAACATTCTTAAGCCTGGAATCACTATTAGATCTGGCAGATATCACGGATTTTTTCAGCTCCATATGATCTTACCAGAACTCTCAATAGCTGGAGTATAACTTAGATGATTTTCAAGAAGAGAAACTGTGAAGTTCGAATATGAGGTAAGGAAGGAAGAAGTATCGAGTGATCGCATTTAAAAATGGGCAATTATCCAAGAGATATAGTTTCCCAAAATGAGATAGGATAAACTCGGCTTAAATAGAATTAAGAAGATTTGGTTTCCAAACCGAATTTGAATTTCAAAACAAAGTGAACCGCCGGTCAGAGATTGCAGACTGATCTGATATGATCTCATTTTAAATAAGGGAAATATTATTAAAGGCTGAAAATAAGAAATCGAGAGGATCCTATTTTCCTAAAATAATCCAAGGGCAGAAAGAAGATCTCAGAATAGGATAACTACAAATTTCTTCCTAAAATAACATTATCATACTAAAAAAAAAATCAAGAAGATCTGAAATTCCTAAAATAATCTAGAGCTGAAAGGAGATCCCAGAATAGAATAACTACGAATTTCTTCCTAAAATATCACACTCTTAGAATAAATGGGAGAATTTTGGCAAGTTAACTAACCTTATTTAGCTCGAGATTCCTAGTCGATCACATATGCCACTGAATCTTGCCTCAGTTAGGGGCTTCCTGTAGATATCAGCGAGCTGATCATTTGTTCCTACGAATTCCATACTAATATTCCCCTTCTGAACATGATCTCGTATAAAATGATGTTTCACCTATATGCTTAGTACGAGAATGATGCACGAGATTCTTAGTAATACTAATGGCACTAGTGCTATCACAGAATATGAATTTTGTCATAACCTAACCCAAAATCACTAAAGGTTTGCTTCATCCATAGAACTTGTTGACAACAATTTCCTGAGACTATATATTCAGCTTCGGTTGTGGAGAGGGCGACATCATTTTGCTTTCTACTAGACCAAGTTACCAGGGAATTTCTAAGTAATTGGCAAGTTCCACTAGTACTTATCCTATCTTCCCTACAACCGGCATAGTCGGCATCAGAATATCCCATTAATGGAAATTCATCCGTATAAGAATACCACAGACCAAAATTAACGATACCCTTGATATATCTAAGTATATGCTTGACTGCTTTCAAGTGAGATTCCATAGGATCAGATTGATATCTCGAACACATACCAACATCAAACATAATATCAGGGCGAGTAGCAGTTAAGTAAAGAAGCCTTCCGATCATACCTCAATATTGTGTTTGATCAACTGGTGTACCGGGTTCGTCACTATCTATTTTGGTGGTCTGATGCATGGGAGTGGAAATTGCTTTGGAATCATTCATCCCGAATTTTGTCAGCAATTCCTTGTTGTATTTCGTCTGTGATACGAAGGTTCTATTGTCAAGCTGCTTTATTTGCAACCGAAGGAAGTAGTTTAGCTCCCCCATTAAGCTCATCTCAAATCCTTCTGCACAGACTTAGAGAATTCCTCGTAAAGAAGGATATTAGTACTTCCAAATATGATATCATAAACGTAGATTTGGACCACTAACATGTGATCACCTTCGTACTTAATAAACAGCGTATTATCAATAGTTCCAGTGAAAAATGCCATGTCAATCAAAAACTTACTTAACCTTTCATACCATGCCCTAGGAGCCTGCTTTAAAATATAATGCTTTATTTAATTTAATAACGTGATTTGGAAATCCTTCTCTAACAAAACCTGGAGGTTGTTCTACATAAACTTCCTCAGTTATAAACCATTAAAAATGCATTTTTTACGTCCATTTGGAAAAGCTTAAAACGTTTAAAGCATGCATATGCAAGTAAGACACATATGGACTCTAGTATAGCTACCGGAGCAAACGATTCATCGAAATTAATACCTTCCTCATGGGAATAACCTTTTGCAACTAACATCGCTTTGTTTATTGTGATATTCATCGAGTTGTTGCGGAAGACCCATTTTGTTCCTAGGATGGATTTTTTATTTGGTCTCTCTGCAAGTGTCCACACTTAGCTCTTTTCCAATTGTGATAACTCGTCCTCCATGGCAGATGATAAGTTAGGATTTTACGAACATCTTAGGCCCGTAAAATTGCGTAATTCCATCGTTATATGTCTAAATGTCCGGAAAAATCCTATCGTACGTTACTTTTCATATTTTACAGGTAAATTAGAAAAAAGGGCCCAAGTTGGGCCAAAAATCAGCCCAATATTCAGGGCCATGAAGCAAGCCCATATATAGATACATGATATATACAAGTTAGGAGGAGAGAGAGAGACAATACATCAGAGAACAACCCACACCAAACTTGATGATAATAACAAAAAGGAAAACAAACCCTCTGCAGCTCAAGATGCACACGGAGACGGCTCAAGATAGCAAAAGTCAAAAACGATCAATCTTACAATATTTTGAGCGGCTCATTGATTTCTTTGTCTAGGAGGAGAAGATAAAAGTACGACCTCACTGAAGAGAAGAAAAAACACGAGGAAGCTCTCTGGCACGAAGCAAGCACGTCACCTCCTCACACTGCCGTCATCCACATCACATAGCTCTCACACCATCCAATCTCACGCAATAGGACACCATCACATCTCGCCCATCTTTCATTCACGTACCTAGCAAGGACGTCACTCGGCAGCATGCTCATCCAAAAGCTGAAACTTTACAGCTCCTTCCTCATCTGGAGCAGGTCACTAGCTAGGGACAGTGGGAGAATCTAGCTCATAGTTGCACCATCCTCACATACACACCAACTGTTCGACGAAAAAACTCAAAGAAGGATATACTATATACACCCTTGAGCAGACATCCTACGCACGAACAACAGCAACGTTTGGACCGGGCAAAGAACGTGAGAATAATAGCCTGGAACCTTGGAGACCGATAGAAGGCAGACAACGGTCACCGCGAGATGGAGCGAGTAAAACACGACCCGGCTACTTATTCGATACATTCTCTCGTTCTCCATTTATCTCCTATTATGAACATGTTTATTTTGATGCTTTTGTTGAACTATAATATGTTATAGTTTCGTTATCTGGGGTTACGATGTAGCCAGACATGATTGCTTTTGATTTTCAGTTCGTATGCTAGGCTTTTTGGTTATGTTGAGTATCATAATCTGTTATTAAAACTTACAAATTTCTGATCAACTTTCGTATGAATAGGTGTTCAGATATGAGACTGAGAAGTGATTATCTGAATGTGTCCGTTGATTATGATACCATTAGAACATTCGTAAGCTAGATATAGTTACGTGACTAGTGCGATGATTTATGATTTTCTAAGCTTAATGCGTTTTACGTGTAGAAATCTTGACAGAGATGCAGGGTTCGCATGTTAGAATAGGTTATCAATGCTAGAGATAGATTGATAATTACAACGGAAAAATCCATCGTCAACATAAGATTAAGTATTCCTTTGAAAACTGAAATCAATAGCATGATTGTCGTCGAAGTCGGAGTCCCCAGATTTATCTTTGATTAAAATCGTTTCGTCGTGCTTAGTTATTTATTTGGTCATTTACCTTTAAATCGTGTTTTATTATTTATCTGCGCATTTTCCTTTATTGTTTCATCAACTACCAACTTGCGATTGTTCAAATTAAACTAGAATTAATATAATTTCGGTACTTAGTAACACAGTCCTTTGGGCCTCGATATCCGTACTTACGTACACTATTACTTATTAGAACGATACGTACACTTGCGTGTTTACGAATTTTCTCAACAAGTTTTTGGCGCCGTTGCCAGGGACTGTGCTTTTTATTAATATTGATACCAAATAATTTTAGTCTTACTTTGAACTTATTATTATAACTATATATTATTATTATTATTATTATTACCACTACTATTGTTATTGTTATTATTAATATTATTTTTATTATTGTTATTAATAGCGCACTTTAAGGTGTTTAACGGTTTGCGAAAGCTTGGGAGCGCTAACTTACTCCCTTTAAATTCGGAGATCGAGCGAGCTTGTCGGGAAACTCGAAAAATAAGAAGAAAACAGTCAACCAAACACAAACAACCATGGCTGACAACGCAAATAATAATGGAGATAACGAGAATCACGACGTGCCGCTCGGCGAATATGCAACTCCCTTTGTTGGCACTCAATCTGCTATTAGGCGACCAACGTTTCCTCCGAATAACTTTGAGCTTAAACCAATAACATTTCAAATGATTCAACAAATTCAATTTTTTGGATTACCGAGCGAAGATCCAAACGTCGACAACTTCTTGGAAATCTGTGATACTATAATATAATGGAGTTTCAGACGATGCATTACTGTTGCGACTGTTCCCATACACGCTACATGATAAGGTTAAGGCATGGCTGAATTCTCTTCCAACCAATTCGATTACTACGTGGGACATGCTCGCTAGTAAATTCCTTTGCCCGATTCTTTCCACCTGCGAAGAAACAACTCAAGGAAATCACTCACGTTTCTAATCGATGGCGAGTGACTATATGAATCTTGGGACAGATTTAAATCGCAACAAGTATTGAGCTTTTACAATGCTATAGGTAGTGCTGAAAGAGCCTTCATCGACGCTTCTGCTGGAGGACAATCATGAAGAAAACCGCTGATCAGGCATACGAGTTGATAGATAGTGTCGCCAATAACAATTATTAGTGGCCAATGGAGCGAGCAAGGAACACAACAACAATTGTTAAAAATGATCCGATTGCTCAATTGGTTGCTCAAGTGGAGAATCTGAAAAAGCACCGTCAAACAAATCAGGCTTCAGTCAATTCCATTCACCTGCCTAGTGTTGAATGCAATCTCTGTGGCGGACCGCATCAGAGTTCTGAATGTCAATCAACAGAACAATTATCATTGGAGCAAGCACAATTTGGTAGAAACAACAATTGTCAACCAAACATTCCTTATTCAAACAACTACAATCCAGGGTGACGTAATCATCCGAACTTCTCATGGAAGAATAATCAGAATTCTCTACAACCAGAACATAACTATCAACCACATGAGAAGAAAGCAAATTCGGAAGAGGCTCTGGAGAAAATGACTACTTCACAAAATCAACTCACAAACGAAATGAGAACCGACATGCAGAACCAATCAGCGCAAATCCGCAATTTAGAAGTTCAGGTGAGTCAAATGGCGGAGATTATAGGTGAGAGGCCATTAGGATCTTTTCCCAGTAACTTAGAGGCTAATCCAAAGCGAGAAGGCAAAGAACATTGCAAGGCGATAACACTGAGGAGTGGCAAGGAATTGGAGTCACCGATCAAGAATAAGAAAGTGATACATCTGAAGAAAAGAACATTAAACTTTGGAGCTTAAGTCTCGATTTTCTGAAGAACCTAATCCTCGAATTCCGTTCCTACAACGTCTCAAGAATAATAAGCTTGAGCAACAATTTTCTAAATTTCTTGAAATATTTAAAAAATTGCACATCAACATTCCTTTGCAGATGCTCTTGAACAGATGCCCAGCTATGCGAAGTTCATGAAGGATATATTGTCAAAAAAGAGAAAGTTGGGAGAATATGAAACTGTAGCGCTTACTGAAGAATGTGGTACCATTATACAAAAGAAGTTACCACCAAAACTCAAAGACCCAGGGAGCTTTACAATCCCTTGCACAATAGGGATCTCTGTATTTGAAAGAGCTTTGTGTGATTTAGGCGCTAGTATTAACCTAACGCCGCTATCCATTTTTAGAAAACTTGGATTAGGTGAAGCGAGCCAAACGACTGTGACAGTACAACTGGCAGATCGATCATTGAAACATCCACAAGGTATCATTGAAGACGTTTTAGTCAAGGTTGATAAGTTTATATTCCCTGCAGATTTTATAGTGCTTGACATGGAGGAAGACAAGGACATACCGATAATCTTGGGTAGACCTTTCCTAGCAACTTGGAGAGCATTAATTGATGTTCATGCAGGTGAACTTCGTCTCAGGGTACATGGAGAGGAAGTTATATTTAACGTGTTTAATGACACTAAGTATAACAATGAAAGCGATAACTGTTTCCGTGTAGAAAATGTAGAAAAATCTACTGCCTAAGCATATTACTAGGGAAGATCCATTGGAATCCAGTTGGTGCGAGACGATATACATGAGATCGATGAACAAGATATTAATGAGTGTGTGAAGTGGCTGGACTCATTCGAACCAAATAGAAGAAAATACTTTGAAGCTCTCGGCCAAAGCCCTTCACGATCCATACCATCTATTGAGAAGCCACTACTCGAACTTAAATTGTTACCATCCCATCTTCGTTATGCGTTTCTTGGTAAATCTTCTAGTTTACCAGTTATTATCTCATCGTCTCTTAATGATGATGAAGAGGATAAGCTGCTTCGAGTACTCTGAGAGTATAAAGCAGCGATAGGGTGGACATTAGCGGATATTAAGACTATCCGCCCATCAATGTGCACACATCATATCCCTTTGGAAAATGACACCAGACCTTCTGTAGAGCCGCAACAGAGATTAAATCCAACAATGAAGGACGTGGTGCAAAAAGAAATCCTAAAATGGTTAGACGCTAGAGTAATTTATCCAATTTCAGATAGCTCTTGGTAAGTCCGATACATGTTGTTCCAAAGAAAGGAGGAGTCACAGTGGTAAAAAATGAGAACAATGAACTAATTCCAACGAGACCCGTTACTGGATGGCGTGTTTGCATCAACTATCGGAAACTTAATAAAGCCACGTGTAAGGACCATTTTCCATTGCCTTTTATTGATCAAATGCTAGATCGCCTGGCGGGGCACGACTACTAATGCTTTCTAGATGGATACGCCGGATACAATCAAATTGCTACAGTACTGGAATACCAAGAAAACACCACATTTACATGCCCGTAGGATATGTTCGCTTTTCGAAGAATGCCATTTGGACTATGCAATGCACCGGGTACATTTCAAAGATGTATGATTGCAATTTTTCTGATATGGTAGAGAAAACTATTGAGGTATTCATGATGATTTTTCTGTTATCGGAAGTTCTTTCGATAATTGCCTAGATAATCTTGTTTTAGTATTGAAACGTTGTAAAGCAACTAACCTTGTTTTAAACTAGGAGAAATGACATTTTATAGTTCGAGAAGGTATTGTTTTAGGTCACAAGGTTTCTCGCAAAGGAATTGAAGCTGATCGGGCAAAGATTGAGACAATAGAAAAGCTTCCACCACCTTCATCTGTCAAAGGAATTAGGCGTTTCTTGGGACACGTTGGGTTTTATCGACGATTTATTAAGGACTTCTCCAAGATATCAAAGCCATTATCGAGCCTCTTAATCAAGGAGCGCCCTTTATCTTTGATTGCAGCATGTGAGGAGGCATTCTCTACTATAAAAGAGAAGCTAGTTGATAAACGTATTTTAATACGTTTATTATTGTATTTATTTGGGTTATAATAGGATATTTTTGGTCATTCATGCATTTCTTGGCTCTATTTACACCTATTTAAATAGTAGGACCTTCGAACGGTTATCGAGCGAAAAGGAATGAAAACGAGGCGAAAACGACGCAAAATGGCCAAGTATGAAGCTGTCAGGCCAAGGTCACGGCCGTGACTCACCTCGCAAGAGGCCGTGAACCAAGGCAGTAAGGTCGAGAAACGAGAGCCTCAAGTGTCACGGCCGTGAGTGTCAGTGCATTTGCCCGTGAACTTCGGCAGAGAAACATAGCAAACGTGCACTGACCTTCGTCACGGCCGTGACTCATCATGTAAGAGGCCGTGAACAGAGACAGAAAGTTCAACGAAGAAAGTTCCACTACTTCACGGCCGAGAAGGTCGTAGCTAGAGGCCGTGACTCGTGTCAGAAAGTTAAGTTTTAGGTTTAAGCCGCCGTTATGGCCGTGATGCCTTATGCAAGAGGCTGTGAAGGGTTTAAAAAAGGCAAAAAATCAGCCTAATTGCATCTTTCACGGCCATGAAGGCCCGTTAAGTGGCCGTGAACGTGCCAAATTTTAGGGTTAAGGCCCAAATTCGAAGCATAAAAGGGGACTTCTCGAAACCCAACCCTAACCTTGGAGAGCCGAAACCTAAGAGAAAAGAAGAGGAAGAAGAACCCTAGAAGCCGCTCCTTCATTCGAAGACACTTAAGAGACGATCCAACAACGCAGTTACGCCATTTTGATCGAGGAAAGAAAGCTCCGCCTCAAAACCGCCCTGCTCACTTCTTAGGGAAGATTTATGAGTTCTCTATTCTCATTTCTTTTGAATCTCATTTTTGTTTTGTCTAATATGAGTAGCTAATCATTTTATGTGTTTGGGAGTAGATGAACGTTGGGTTATGTCGTAGTTAAGGCGTAACGATAATCGTGAACACGTGTATTCGACTATTTATCATTCTATGATATTGCTTCTTTGCTTCAATATGTCTATATGTTGATGTGAATGTGTGGTACATCGTTTAGGGCGATAGCTAAATAACGATTAGACCGTTCGTAGACACTAGGATTCGAGTATAGGGCGAAAGCAAATACTCGATCCTCGCCATTTGGTAATTGCTAAAATTAGATTCCCACGAACATTTAGGGCGACAACAAATCCGTGAGTGGGTAGGAAAATTATTGCGATCTAGTCGATATTCATGTAGGGCGATATTCCGTAGCCTTAGCCGACACACTTCGGGATTCGAATCCCAAACACATATATGTCAACTTAAGACGCTCGTATTACTTCTAGTTGTGCTTCCTTAGTATTCTAGTCCATTAGGTTGCTTTGTTAAATTAGTTCGTAGCAAAAACAAATCTCGTCATTTTATTTAGGCTAGATATCGAGTCGATAAGTTAATTCTAGTAATCAAGTTCATTCCTCGTGTTCGATACTCGTTTACTCACTTTATTACGCTACAAACGATAGGTCCACTGCCTATCGCACGTTGGTGATAATACGTATTCGTTTTAATTATCACTTGTCATACCCGCACTTAATATCAATACACCGCGTGTCGATCAAGTGGATTTAGGTACGCCGTAGTTCGTAATTTAGCCACTATTATTTGTTAAATTTTCGTTTCAGTTATTTGCGTTTTAAGTGTTCAAGTGGATTAAGTTAGTTATTCGTTCTTTGTTCACTCGTTGGCGTTTCCAAGTAATTATTATTTGCTTTATTCCTTCGTCTTGTCTGTCATTCATTCGCTAATTTTGCTCCTGCTCATTGAAGGTACTGTTTGACAGTGGATGACCCTAAGCCACCCATCGGGTCCCATTGTTGAAGGAGATCCAGATTTCGAGCGAAAGTTACGAAGGCAACTCAGATACAATTCCGAAGGCACGGCTAGTAACTATCAGGAAGCGCTAGTTAGCTACTCATAGGACAACTCTCAGGAGTCGGCAGAAAATTCTCGAATAGAGACGTCCGTAGACAGTCGAGAGACAGAAGTCGAGATGGCAGACCGCAGACCGTCCACTATGACCAAGAATAAGAGCAATCTCTACAAGATCTACTCAAGAGCGCCACGCTAGACAGTACCGAATCGGCGATTGTTATTCCACCGATTGAGAACAACAATTTCGAGCTGAAGTATGCTTGGCTTCAAATGATCTTTCGGACTGCTCAATTTGAGGGGAACCCTGATGATGATCCATACTCCCACCTGAAGGCCTTTCGGACAGTAATAGACACCATCAAGATTCCCGAGCGATGCGATCAAGCTGATGTTGTTTCCATTCTCACTCAAGTACATGCCGAAGGACTGGTTGGAGATGCTACCGGTCAGATCAATCACTACGTGGGAAGAGCTGTGTTAGGAAATATTTGTAGTGTTCAATTTCATTGTATTATCTTTGTTGATTTGCTTTATTAAACTTTGGGCTAGTTCTTAATTGGGTTAGTTCTTAGTTATTCATGTAATGGGCCTTCACAAGAGGCCCACCTATTATATACCAACTTGTGGTATAAATAGGAAAACCCTAGCACATAGTGTATGTGCTTGTGTGTGTAGATCAAATAAACATTTTAGAGTGAGAGAGTCTCCTCAAGAACACCACCAAGCCCCACACGCCCCGCCCCGAACCTAAATCTCGATCATTCGGCGTGTTCAATCCGTCATCCGTCGTATTGTTGGTGAAATCCAGACCAACAAGTGGTATCAGAGCCCAACGCGACCGGATTTGCTTGTTTTGAGCAAGATTTGAGTGAAAAATTGCTTGAAAAATTATTTTCGTCACTTTTAGTTTTTGGGGGATTTCGACCTTGATTTGTTGTTTTTAGACATCCCAAAGGTTGATTATGTGTTTAGGAATGTTTTTCTGAAGTTTTGGAACAAGTTTCGTCGATTTTGAGTGAGATTTGAGCGAAAACGAGCAATTTTTTTGTAAAAGTCGCGCAGCCATTGCAACAGTAAACTGTTCTTGGCCAAGAAATTTTCATACCCGAGAAAATTCTTAGCCGAGAACTTTTTTTTAGGCCGAGAATTTCTTAGCCGATAAAGTTTGCTTGAGAATTTCGCTAACCTGAGAAACTTTCGCTGCCCGAGAAATGTTACTAAAACTGAGAAATTTTTTCAAATCCGAGAAATTTTTCAAATCCGAGAAATTTTCTAAAACTGAGAAAATTTTCAAACCTGAGAAAATTTCAAAGGCTGAGAAATTTCGAAACCGAGAAATTTTTCTGCTCTTGGCCCGAGAAATTTCATAGCCGAGAAATTTCTTCTT
Organism: Craterostigma plantagineum; assembly: GCA_027422505.1. Classification (NCBI taxonomy): domain Eukaryota; kingdom Viridiplantae; phylum Streptophyta; class Magnoliopsida; order Lamiales; family Linderniaceae; genus Craterostigma; species Craterostigma plantagineum. Next base: position 14,001 of record JAPQWV010001197.1, on the reverse strand, counting down.
TCTGAGGCCGAGAAATTTCGAAACCGAGAAACTTTCTTTCTCAGGCTGAGAAATTTCTATCCGAGAAACTTTTCAGTTGCGAAACTTTCTCAGTTCACACTTCACGATTTTTTCGCGGTCTCTCTCACACAGCTGCTTTTTCTCAACCCGCGAATTTTTCAACCTGAGAATTTTTTTTTTCAAACTGAGAAATTTTCGGAACTTCGAAGTTTTCGCGAATCACTCTCTCATCGAAATTTCTCGGGACAACATTTTTCGCACATTTTCACACCATTTTTGGCACCCCCCGAGAAATTTGCACCCCGACCTTTAAACTTGATCCAAACGCGATTTTTGGCTTCGGATATTGCAAAATCACTCTTTAAAAATACACTTAAACGGTTTTGACCACCAAAAATTTCTGGCCCTCCTTCTGATTAAATAATGTTTAAAAAATATAATATATATATATTTTTTATATATATATATATATAATCAAATAAATTAAAAATTAAAAAACAATTTTGGTTGAAAATTTTTTATATCATTAGATAGAGAAAATTTTCTAAGCCCATTGGACTTTGTCTATTTTACACTTTAAAAATTTTCCGAAATAAATTTTTCTGGGCCAAAATTTTCGGTATAGACGACGTTTTTTCTGAAATTTTGAAGGCAAATCCAAAACGCGGCAACGATCACCATACCCAACGATCGACCGAGGACGGTATTGGCACATTATAGAAAAAGTTTAGGTCACCCCCAAACTTTTCGGAGCGGAATTTCCAAATGCCAATTTCACACACCCAGCATGTATGGTAGCCGGGTTGCTCCACATACATGACTGGTACACGACGTGAGCAACCACCCCTGGCATGCATGGTACATGGGTTGCTCCACATTCATGTCCGGTATGCACTGCGAGCAACCAACCCCATCATGCACGTTACACGGGTTGCTCCACGTGCAAGAAGGGATGTCAGAGAAGCGAGCAACCATCATGACTTCTGTACAAATCCGTGCAGAACCCAGACCTACAAAGAAGGGTTGACAAAAGTTCAACCAACCATCACTGGGCGCGCCATCCAATCTTGATGCTTAGGCGATGTGGATCTCTTGTGCCAGACTCCACCGTCCACCCACTGCCATCCATTCCACCATGGTGCTCTACATGGAGACGTCCTAAGCCATCGTGATCCTCTTTACGCCCTCACTTACCACCTGACGAGTCTCAGAAGTGTCTGATCAACAGTTTTGGGCCACCCTCGTCGACATCACTCGTGGTCGCCTTTCAACGCGATCACGCCACGCCACCATAGTTCCCATGGATCAGTGAAACCCCCTGATCCTAACCCAGGAACGAGCCTACCCTAGCCTCTCTAGTCTAGGTCTAGGTCGCGCGACATCCTTCTCCACGCAAAGATCCAATCAACGATCTCGGGAGGATGACGTAAGTCGCTTGCAGGAGCTGCGAACCAACGACGAGATGATCGCACTCCTCTATCATATCTCACCATAACCCGGACCTCGCCCATAGGTACAGGAGACGACTCGTTCGTTTCCCGAGTAGAAGTCGCGGCATCTGGTCCAACCACGCAATTAACCCCCCAACCACTCAGTTATCCTTTCGCAGATAGCTGTTTCATTCGCACAAGAGGAACCACGTTAGCCATCACCGCCCCACTTGGAGGCGGTTGATGTTGAACATGTAGTGCCCCGCCTCTCACTGCACCTCTTCCACTCACATAGAGTCTAGTGTCCTCACCCACCAAAATTTTCCACTCTCTAGGACACAAACACTCTTTACGCACCGTAGGTTCTTCGTGAACTTGCACGAACGCTTGATGACGTCCTTGTAATCGAGAGCGGAAGACCCACGACAGCCACCCTCACCACAACTGTCGATGGGCCACGGATACGAGCTTGTCTCATCGTCCGTGCGAACGGAAAGCCTTTGTGGCTCTCCGGTTCTTTTTGACCTGTGCAAACAGGCGGCGCATCGGACACATGTTTCGATGTTGTGACGGCGGAGCGTCTTTGTGACCCCCGTTTGGTTAGTTACCCCGTTCGTGATGGAGCCCCGACTCATAGCAATCAGCGAGGAACTTACACAATCCATGCCGCGCTCAACGAGGATCTATGAAGGAAAAGGTCCCATCACCGACACCACTCCACCACGCCTACGCCTACGCCACCACATGCTGCTCCGTCTCTCCAATGTTCAAAACTGAACCCGGAGGAACACCAATTGCTGCTACTCCTGAGAATCCCACTTGATTGCCTCACTCAACACCACACCACACCATCATCACCACCATCAACACCAGAGGCAGACTCATCCCACGGACGACGTGACGATCCCGAAGACGGAGATCATCTCAAGGGGGAGTAAAGGAGAAGAAATGAGTTGAAGATCGTACAGCAGCATCAGCAGCAACCATCATCCACGCCACCTCCACCAACTACGCCCCGCCGGAGGCTTCCACTACCTCCGCGCACATACTTATGTGTCAGGCTATTATGTTCATAATGGAACACTCGAAGGAGCCATGGCACATCTCATCCACCACATTCCGCCACTACTGCGCTGACCACTCTGAAGACCGGGCTCCCTACTCTTGAAAGTCCAATTTCAATAGAGCCTTGGCACACTTTTTAAGCCCCACGCCTACCTTCTTCTGGAGCCAGACGAGTCAACTTCATGGCCGAACCAGACAACTTCCATTCGAAGACGACGAATCTGGCGTCGAGAAGAAGAAGATTGGAGAATCTTCACAAGTGAGTCCTAGTCGAGCCATCAATGCCTCCACAAGAAGAGAAGATATCCCTAGTAGGGGGAGTTTGTTAGGACTCGAGATTCCTCCAATACGCCAACAAAGATCTCCCGCGCTGAACTGAAGATTGAACACTAAGGGGGAGATTGTTAGGAATATTTTGTAGTGTTCAGTTTCATTGTATTATCTTTGTTGATTTTCTTTATTGAACTTTGGGCTAGTTCTTAATTGGGTTAGTTCTTAGTTATTCATGTAATGGGCCTTCACAAGAGGCCTACCTATTATATACCAACTTGTGGTATAAATGGGAAAAACCTAGCACATAGTGTATGTGCTTGTGTGTGTAGATCAAATAAACATTTTAGAGTGAGAGAGTCTCCTCAAGAACACCACCAAGCCCCACACGCCCCGAACCTAAATCTCGATCATTCGGCGTGTTTAATCCGTCCTCCGTCGTATTGTTGGTGAAATCCAGACCAACAAGCTGCGAGCAGCATTCATCGACCATTAATTCCCATCGTCAGAGGTGTTAAGGTTGAAGACGGAGATCTCCCTTTTTCACCAGAATGATTCAGAGAATCTTTACGAGGTGTGGGAGAGGTACAAGTCCCTATTGAAGAAGTGCCCACAACACGGGATGTCGAAGGCCGCCATGATCAATCGATTTCACAAGGGCCTCAATGATCAAACCGTTCATATGCTAGACGGAGCCGCGGGAGGAGGACTCGTGAAGCTCAATGCCATGGACGCCTGGAATCTAATCGAAGACTACTCAAGGAACAGCTTCACGAGAGCCAATAAGAGGATAAAGACTCCAGGAGTGTTTGGGGGTGAGCGAGGAGACTGCTACAAATGCTATGTTCAAGGTGCTCCAACAACAGATTGCAACTACCAATTCCCAGCTCCAGATGGTGATCAACACACTACTTTCAAAGGCCGGGGAAACATAGCCCGTGCATGCCGTGATGACCACCACATCACCTCAGAAGCCATACACACAATAGTGCGGGATTTGTGGCACAGCTCATGAGACCTCAGAGTGCCAATTAGGGCAGTCATTAGAGCACGTGGACTATATGGGGAATTACCAAGGCCATCGGAGTTTTCAACCTCGAGCGCATCCAAATCTGGCATATGGGAACCAAAACCACCATGGGCAAGGGCCACCAGGATTGCAACCTAGACCATTTGGTTTCCAAGGAGAAACATTACATCAGTATCAGAACGCGTCTGCGGGGCGGGATCCGATGATATGAGGGAGATGAAGGATGATGAAGACGCTCCTCAACTCAAGCCCACGAGAGTCGAATGATAAAGATGGAGGAGTATATGGAAGCCAACAATATATGCGCCCAGAACACTGATTCTTCTATCAAGAAGTTGGAGCAACAAGTGGGTCAGATGGCGAAGCAGTTGGCGGGGCGAAATCAGGGATCACTCCCAAGTTATACCGAACCAAACCCTAATGAGTACTGCAAAGTGGTTACCCTGAGGGACGGGCGAGAGTTGCAAGAGGTACCTCCCAAAAAGAAATCAAATGATAAACCTGAGGTCGAGGTCCACGACGAGCCAGAGTGGAGGTAAGCAAGGGCGATGATGTTGAGAAGGCCGAAGCTAAGAAGGAGAACGCCGAAGCTGAAAAGGAAAAGGTCGAGTCTCAAAGAGAAAAGGCAAAGGAAATTGTGCGACCACCGGTGAAGCCGTACCAGCCGAAGATCCCTTACCCAGCTTTGTGGAAGAAAGACAAAGATGAGGCGCAGTTCGGTAAATTTATGAACATGCCTAAAGAACTACATATTAACTTATCGTTCGTTGAAGCTATTACGCAGATGCCTAGTTTTGCTAAGTTCCCGAAGGGCTTGTTGACGAATCGACAGAAGCTCGAGCACGTGTCTACAGTATGCCTACGAGGAGAATGCTCGGCGATACTCCAGAACAAGATGCCGAAGAAGCTAAAAACCCAGGGAGTTTTACTATTCCTTGTCTTATAGGCGATTTAGTAGTTGGTCGTGCTTTAGCCAATTTAAGAGCTAGTATAAATTTAATGCCGTATTCCATGTTTAAGCGCTTAGGATTAGGTGAACCACGACCCACTAGGATGAGCCTTAATTAGATGATAAATCGTTAAAATACCCTCGAGGTGTTATAGAGGATGTCCTAGTTAAGGTAGGTAAATTCGTGATTCCCACCGATTTTGTTATCTTAGATATGGAGGAGGATGATAATGTCCCGTTGATCCTAGGTAGATCATTCTTAGCTACAGGGGAAACTATGATAGACGTCAGGAATGGGACGTTGACTCTGACGGTGGATGGTGAGAAAGTTACGTTCAATATGGCTGAATCGATGAAGAAATGTAATGAGCATGATGATAAGTGTTACTACTTAGACGCCTTTGAGCATGATTTTCTCTTTTCTGTGCAAGGTCTGTCACAGGTGTATGGCGAGGAAGGAACAATTATGGCAATCGACGAGTACGAGGAGGAGGACGGCGAGCCCATTATGACCGTCGACAAAAGCAGTGAAGAAGATAAGGAAAAGAGCTCGGTCGATGAGCCACCGGTCCTAGAGTTGAAGCCGCTACCCGACCACCTCGAGTATGTGTTTCTCGGAAGCAACGAAGGACTACCGGTTATTATTTCTTCAAGCCTTAACGAAGAACAGAAGAACCAGCTTTTGGGTGTATTAAAAGTGCATAAGAAGGCAATAGCGTGGAAGATATCCGACATCAGGGGAATCAGTCCGAGCTACTGTACGCATAAGATCCTGATGGAGGACGAGTTCAAGCCGGTCACCCAACGTCAAAGGCGACTTAATCCCAATATGAAGGATGACGTGAAGAAGGAGGTGATCAAGCTACTAGACACGGGGATGATCTACCCTATCTCAGACAGCGCGAGGGTAAGTCCGGTCCAAGTGGTTCCAAAGAAGGAGGTATGACAGTCGTCACCAACGACAAGAACGAGTTGATTCCAACAAGGACTGTGACTGGGTGGCTTGTTTGTATCGACTACAGAAAGTTGAACGACGCCACCAGAAAGGACCACTTCCCTTTGTCGTTCATCAACCAAATGTTAGAAATCTGGTCACTCATTTTATTGTTTCTTGATGCTTTATCAGGATACCTGCAGATCCCTATAGCGCCTGAGGACTAGGAGAAGACTACATTACTTGCCAGTTCGGTATGTTTGCGTACCGAAGGATGCCGTTTGGTCTATGCAATGCCCCAGCTACATTTCAACGATGTATGATGGCTATATTCGACGAGTTGGTAGGCGAGGTAATGAAGGTGTTTATGGATGATTTTCTGTGTTTGGGTCCTTGTCCGATGTTTGTCTTGCTAATCTGAAGCTCATACTCGCACGTTGCGAGGATACGAACTTGGCACTTAATTGTCACTTCATGGTTCGAGAGGGTATAGTCTTGGGACACAAGATTTCTTCTAAAGGAATCGAAGTGGACCGAGCTAAGTTAGAGACCATAGAAAATTACCCGTTCCCTCGAACGTGGGGTCAATTAGGAGTTTTCTAATGCTGGGTTCTATCGTTGGTTCATTAATGATTTTTCTAAGATTGCTCGACCCATGTCTAGATTACTTGAGAAAGACGCCCCGTTTGAGTTTATTGATGAATGCTTGCATGCATTTAATTTACTTAAGGAGCGACTTATCGCAGCGCCTATTATGGTTGGCCCCGACTGGGGGCTACCGTTTGAACTAATGTGCGATGCTAGTGATTACATAGTGGGAGCCGTGCTAGGGCAGCGCAAAGACAACCATTTCAGGCCGATTTACGATGCCAGCAAGACGTTAGACGCAGCCCAAGCCAACTACACGACCACAGAAAAGGAGCTTTTAGATGTGGTGTTCGCCTTCGATAAATTTAGATCATACTTTATTTTATAGAAAGTTATTGTTTTCACTGGCCACTCTGCCCTTAAGTACTTACTAGCGAAGCCGGACGCCAAGCCTCCGCTAATCAGATGGATCCTGCTCCTTCAAGAGTTCGATATAGAGATCCGTGACAAGAAAGGGGCAGAGAATCTAGCGGCGGATCACCTCTCTCGACTAAAGGAGTCTGAAATTTATAACAAGGACGGCAAGGAGATTCATGATAAATTCCCAGACGAGCACTTGTACGCGATACAAGTGGTAAGTGACGAATTCCTTGGTTTGCAGATTATGCTAATTATGTTGTCGTGGGGGTCCTTCCAAAAGGGTATACAAGTCAGCAAAAGAAGAAATTCTTTTCTGGCTTGAAGTACTACTTTTGGGAAGATCCGTATCTTTTCAGGCGATGTGCAGACCAGGTGATATGACGATGTGTCGCTTCACCTGAGACGACAAGGATTCTTAGTCATTGCCACAGCGAACCAACTGGAGGGCATTAACGCAGCCAACCGAACCGCTCAGAAGGTACTGGAAAGCGGTTTCTACTGGCCTACGATTTTTAGAGACGCCCAATGGTACGTTGACATTTGTGATCAGTGTCAGCGCGCAGGTAATATCTCGAGACGCAATGAAATGCCTCAAAACTTTATTTTAGTTTGTGAGATTTTTGACGTTTGGGGTATAGATTTCATGGGTCGGTTTCCTAGCTCGTATAACAATAAGTACCTTCTGGTTGCGGTAGACTATGTGTCCAAGTGGGCCGAGGCGTAAGCTTTGGCCACGAATGATGCTAGGGTGGTCGTTAGATTTTTGCGAACATTATTTTCACGATTTGGAGCTCCTAGATGCATTATTAGCGACAGGGGCACACATTTTTGCAACACCCAATTTGCACGTACATTAGAGCATTATGGTGTTATACACAGCTTATCCACCCGTATCACCCTCAGGCTAGCGGTCAGGTAGAAGTAGTGAACCGCGAGTTAAAACGTATCCTAGAAAAAACTATAGATGGGAATCGTAAGGAGTGGGCGAATAAGCTTAATGATGCACTCTGGGCTTATAGGACTGCATACAAAACACAAATAGGCACTACACCGTATAGATTGGTCTACGGAAAGGCATGCCACCTCCCCGTAGAAATCGAGCATAAAGCCTATTGGGCAATCAAATCATTGAACATGGACTTTGGGAAAGCCGGCGAAAAGCGGCAACTCCAAATTAATGAGTTAGACGAGTGGCGTTTATCAGCTTATGATAACGCTAGAATGTATAAGGAGCGCTCGAAAGCCTACCATGACAGCTTAGGCACATGCGAGAATTTCAGGAAGGGGACCAAGTCCTCCTCTTTAATTCTCGACTTAAGCTTTTTCCTGGCAAACTTAGATCACGTTGGTCGGGACCGTTCACTGTCACTCGTGTTTTCTCATACTGTACGGTTGAGATTTCAGGTATGGGGCAGGGTACTTTCAAGGTGAACGGACATCGATTGAAGTATTACCATGGAGGCGAGGAAGACTTGAGCGACAAGGAGGTATTATACCTCGACTTTCAGCAAGCATAAGAGCACAAGAGGTACGTCCGGCTAAGACGTTAAAAGAAGCGCTTCTTGAGAGGCAACCCAGGTATTTTCGTTATGTTTTAGGCATTAAAAAAACAAAAAAAGCAACAAAAACAAAAAAAATAAAATAAAATAAAATTGTCTATATTATAAATTAAATAAAAAAAAAATAATAATAATAATAATAACATAAAAATTTAAATGATAATAAATTTAATACGAATATTGAGGGAGAGGTTTTGCTTTCGCAAACTGATATTATATCGCGGTGTTTGCTTAGGATTTTCACAAGTTTTCGTCGATAATCTATCAAAGTGCGAAACTCACAACGTAGAATCAAGAGACGAGATAGGAACGATAGTTTTATTTCATAAAGGATGGTTACATGCCATTACAACGTGTGGGGGTCCAACACAAAAGCAATTAAAACTGCGAATAACACAAAAGACGGAACAATAATTTTTTGCTTCATAAGGGCGGTTACTACAAGTCATCTTGTGAGAACCCAACACGCGGAAAGCTAGTAAAACTGCGAACAAACCCAAGAGAAGAGCAAGGTAGAGTGATAGCATATCTAAATTACGTCGAATCCTCGCATATTCCTCACTCTGAGTCTCTCGACCTTGCTGCTGTCTCCAATTCATAGTGGTTAGTTAACACAGAATGTCGAAAATGAGATTGCTGAAGATGTGTGATTTATGGTAGATGATACTATTGTGTCATTCGACCAATGTCTATTTATAGGCATGGAGGAACAAAAACATCATTATCGTACCTGGAAAATCAATTAAATGATGCAGACGAGTTTTTTACTTGAGGGTTTGGCGCCGCGTGAGAAAGCGATATTTCCTTTGTCGATTATCAGATTTTTCCTCGCGCAATCGTTCTCGAAACAACTCGTCGATAATCATAGTTGAAAATATATATATAATAATAATATATAATAATAATAATAATAATAATAATAATCATAATATTACATAATAATAAGAATAACAAAATAAAAATAAAAAACAATTATCAAACTGTACGGCCTATGACTAAGGATTCACGGTCGCGACACTGATGCAGCCACTGCCCGGAATCACGGCTTGTTAAACACCAATTCACGGCCGTGACTTGTACTTATTAATAACACTGTCCCGTTTCACAGCCCAAGGTGTTCACCATCACGGCCGTGACTCATACGGGCCACAAAAAAATTATTAATAAAAAGAAAAAATATATAAAAATAGGGAAGAGTCACGGCCCATGACTCATAAGTCACGGCCGTGACTTGGCGGGACAATACACACTGCCATTGTTCACGACCTGAGACCTTACGACTCACGGCCGTGAACTTGGCAGTCTATGTGCATTGCCCCGCGTCACGGCTTGGTAAACAAGTACTCACGGCCATGACGCTCACGGGCAACTCAATAAATAAAAAAATAAAAAAAAAGAGAAAAAAATAAAAAATAATAATAAATAAATAAATAAATAATATTAAAACAATAAAATAAAAGAAAAATAAAAATAATAAAATAATAAAAAGCAAAAAAGAATAAAAAATTAAAAAATATAAATAAATAAAATAAAAATATAACTAGGTTGTCACGGCCCATTCAGGAGTCACGGCCGTGACGTAGACGGGACTAAACTCACTGTCCGTAGTCACGGCCCAATACTCAGGAGTCATGGGCGTGACTTGGACGACAGCCCTCTGCTCCTATTCACGGCCTGTGAACTGATGTTCACGGCCGTGAAGCCTACGATTTGACTCCTTTAAATTCATTTCATCACTCACTTCTCTTCATCTCCTTCACACCGAACAAAACCGCATCCCGAAATTTCTCTTTGTCTACGTAACTCGAAAACCACCACACATCCGGCCACAATAACGCAATATTCCGGCGACACAAAACAATTCCTCTATTTCAACGTGATTAAATCAAAGAGGTATGTCATTTTCTTAATGCTATACGAATTTGCAAATTTCAGAATTGGGTCCGAATTTTTTTACATTGCTCTCTCATGAATGGATTTACTATAAATGCTTTGGGCTTGATGGATTTATCGATTTAGTCCGTTTATTTTGATTTTTGCATGATGAACCCTAATGTCGAAATTTAGGGGTTTTGGGAAATTTTGACGAAATTGGTTGCTTTAAGTGGTTTATTTAGAGTGATTAATCATTTCAAGTCGAAGAGTATGTTTGGTTGACCAATTATTGCAACTAGAAGGAGTATTCTAGCTTGTCTATTACGTGTTCGACAAAATGCCACATTGAACTTTTCATATGCTTCATATCTAAGAAATGTCTGTTTGTCGCTACGTTGGTTGAGTCAAGCTGTGTTGATTATCTTCTTCTCGCAACTCACATTTGGACTCCTAGGTACTGTGGGTCGAAGTCGCTCAGCTACATTAGCGATCAAGCTTCGGGGTCGCCGGTACGTCAACGGCGACGCCCGGGCGCAACGTCACTGCTAGCCTCTATGAAGCAGTTTGACGATGAGACGCAGCAGGCACGATATAATCGGCTACAAGAAATGCAGTTCATCCCAACGGATAAGATTGACCACGACACGCTTGCGAAGCATCACATCGACCAACAAGTGGCCGGGTACGTATCACTCAGTGGATGGCTCGAATTCTTCACATTGACGAGCCACCGTACAAGGAGTTGACCCTGGAGTTCCACATCACCTTCTCTCTCGAGGAATACGGGCTGAACGGAGTCAAGTTCCGGGCATTTTTAATGAGGAGAGAATGGTTGATGCCGACGATTTTTTCTGGGCTCTTGGAGTGCCGGTACCATTTTTCGGGCGTGACGGGCCGTATCCAGATATGCACTACATGGACTATCCTCAAAATCTGACGGAGCGCCAGGCCTGTTGGGCTGAACTCGCAAGGCCCGGTGAACCCAAATTTAGCGTAAAGACCTCGAAGGCGTCTTCGCTCAGGAGCCCAGGCATGCGCTACATCCACCTTCTACTTAGTCAAGATGCAGCGCGGTCAACAGGCGCATTTAGGGATGGCCATGGCCCCGCCTTTAGCGCACATGCAGATGTTCGTAGTCACGGGAAACTCGCAGTTGGGCCATTTGTTACGAAGGTTGTCAAGGGGCTCAACATGTGGCCAGCAAATCCACCAGAGATGGAGATCATGGAGGACGAAATTTAATGAACGAGGAGATGATGCTAAAGATGAAGATGTTGATCAAAGCTCCCACCTGGTCCCGATCGAACAAGGTCTACATTTGGCACGAAGTCTACGACAGACGGACCTCGGAGCCACATTCCCCAAGCCACTAGCTATCGAGACTCCGGGACCATTTCGGTGGACCCAGACAGTGTCGGCCCTTCCTATACCTCCAGCTATCACGAGGGCGAATCGTTAGGTATGGCGCATTACGCATCAGCCGCTGAGCTTGACGCATTGCGCCAGGAGATGATGCGCTTCAACAGCGAGGCACTGCGCCGCGACGAAGAAGCACGTCTCTTCAACGAAGAAACTCGGCGCCGACAGGAAGAGTATGAGCGCCGGAACGAAGAAGCTCACCTCCGGTACCGTGAAGAACAACAGCACTACGAACGGGCCCTTCAAGCCATGGACACCGCGGTCAAACTTACACAACAGTTGCTGTCATTCCTGCGACCAAGGCCACCCTCCCCGCCACCACCGTCACCTTAGTATCATTTGCTCTGTGTTGTTTATCTAGTAGTACTCTTATGTGTTGGGTCTAGTAATCACGATACCGATGATGATTATGACTCTTTTTGTTGTCTATTTTATTTCCTCCGAGCGGTTAATTTTCTTTTTAGTGTTTTCAGGAAACTTGTAGCGACTTATGTTACTACGACTTCAAAATATTTCAAACTCAGTAGAACCGACCATGTTCAACTACATCAAATGCTCTCGTCAGGAGCACGTCACTTTTCGTCAAGGGAGTCACGTTCTTTTTCACTTCTTTTACCTTCCTTTATTTATTTTACATGTTGAGGACAACGTGCATCTTAAGTGTGGAGAGGGGGAATTTTGTTGGGGAATTTTGTGGAAATTTACTTGAAATTTTTTTATGACGTGCTGCGGCTATTAAATTTAGTGAAGTCTGGCATGATTGTTTGTGTTCATCTGGAAGTTGGATTGCATTTTAGGGAGTCTTGTGGGCGATATAGACATGCATTCGTGATTTAATCTTTTCGGCACGAATAGACATAGTGTTACTTTGAGAGATTCACATACGTAACCCATGTTCCGTTGTGAGAGTTTGAGCAGACGAGCTTTTGCTCATTTTCCTTGGTTGTGTGAGTAGTGCATAATTTACGTCTCTCTAGAACTTGCTTGTTTGATACGCATTGAAATTGCTTATAGTTGCTTTGCATGAATATGACGAAGGCATTAGGAAATAAGTCCACGGTCAAAGTTCCTTACCGAGACTGATCACCGTAGTTAGCCACTTTGAGCTAAGCCGTTTTTATTTCTTAAACCTCATATTTTCACAAGCCGCTAACCTGAATAAGCCTCCAGAGATCATTTGAACCCGAGTTAAGTAAAAGTGAAGGTCGAATGTCAAAGTCGAAAAGCGTAGTCGGATAACGCCCCAAGACAACGCCGAAAGCACTCGAGAACTCCCTATTGAACAAGGGAAAAGGGCAGCGCACCGCCGAAATGCGAAGAGTGATTCAAAAAAAAAAAAAAAATTGAAAAAAGGCGTTGGAAGGAGGAAAAGTGAAGCAGAATGAGGATAAGCTGTTGCGAAAAGAAAGAAAAAGAATCTTTCCTTCGATAATCTTCCGGTCTCGTGAATTCCACACCATCCTCTCATATTGAGACTTGGGAGTAGAAAAGCTTAGAACGCAGCAGAAATAAAGAGAAATGAAGATGGCGTAACCAGAAAGGCTGATTCTTGGCGCGCTTTAGACAATGACACGAAGGCCGACACGACTGCTACTCATATATGATTGTACTACACCCTCATTTTTATCTGATCCATTTTACCCGAAAAAGACCTTCTGATTCAGGCTTACTGCTTTAAATAATAGATATGCGATTGACTTGCAAGCATATGGTATAGACTAGATTATTGCATGAATGAGTGACTCACAGATTTAGTAGCCTATATACTGAGTGATTTGAGTGAATCCCTGCGAGGTGTGGATCTCGACTAGTAGCGTTACGGAAGTTTGTGTTGATTGGTGCTGATCATTATTGTAGTGTCCATAATTGCTTGCTTGATTCCATTTCGTGTTTCTTTCTACATTGATGAATTGCGAATGGTCATGCCACTATATATATTACCTCTTCTTGTTTTTAATTTGCTCGAGGACAAGCAAAAGCTTAAGTGTGGGGATGTTTGATAAACGTATTTTAATACGTTTATTATTGTATTATTTGGGTTACAATAGGATATGTTTGGTCATTCCATGCATTTTGGCTGTTTACACATATTTAAATATTGTAGGACACCTTCGAACGGTTATCGAGCGAAAAGGAACGAAAACGAGGCAAAAACGACGCAAAATGGCCAAGTACGAAGCTGTCAGGCCAAGGTCACGGCCGTGACTCACCTTGCAAGAGGCCGTGAACCAAGGCAGTAAGGTCGAGAAACGAGAGCCTCAAGTAGGGGTGTTCAAACGGTAATTACCGTACCGTACGAAACTGAATTAACGGTAACCGAATTTTTCGTTATGAAAATTTCATACTGAATACCGAACCGAACTAATTCGGTTCGGTTCGGTAATAACCGAACAGTTCGGTAAAAAAACCGATAAAACCGAACTAAATATAAAAAAAACGAAAAATGGCTGAAAATGAAATAA